>AJFL01002531.1:0-22649 GCA_000467735.1 Rhytidhysteron rufulum CBS 306.38
TTGGCCTGCTGGCGCTGGCCTTGGTGCTGGTCTTGGTGCTGTTGCTATTGCTGGTACTGGTGCGAGTGCGGGTAATGGCTGGCCCTGCGCTGAGCAAAACAAGTCACCCTAATGGGAACGAAGGTGACTGATGGCTGGATGACAGACGGATGATGGGCCCTGACAACGCTTGCACTGTCTACGCTCGCAAACCGGCTAGGCTGGATTCGATCTCACAGCTCGATGCTCAATGCTCGATGCTCGATGCTCAACCTTACCTTAGCTCTCCAGGCCCTTCCCCAACCTTACCCAAGCGCCTGGTGCCCGCATGTAGCAGCATGTAACGGAGCCCAGAGCAGAAGCGTTCCCTCTCGTCTCGTCTGTTGTCGTCGTCGTCCATTTTCTTGATTATGCACAAGCCATCCTCTACTCCCACTCTCCCACTCTCCCACTCCCACCTGGCGACTGAGAATCAATGGGTCCTTGGGCCTAGTCAAACCTCCATGCCCTTGCCGTATCGGGTCCTGACTTCTGTCGTCTGTCTGTCGTCGGTCGTCTTGTCTCTCTCGACCCTACATCCATCCATCCATCCATCCTGCCATACCCTGCCCTGCCCTGCACTTCCCCGTCGCTCGTCCTTTTTAATCTACATGTAATACGCTCGTTCTGTTTCATTCCCATCCCATCGTCATCTCCACCACCACCGCTACTATCCCCCCTCTCCGCCCCTCCATTGCTCCTCCACCCTCCCCTCCAACCAGGAAGAGCCCAAAACAAATCCACCGCGGCCGCTGCTCGTCGTTGTCCTGTCTCCTGTCTCGCCCAGTAAGCACCACAGCCCACCGACCTCGACCAACGGTTCCGCCCCTCGTCCAACGTCCCAATTTCTGACTGCTCTCTATTTGGCCCTACCACAGCCTACCTTGCCTTACCTTACCTGGCCCTCTATTACGATCCACCACTAACGGCCACCCGTTCCTACTTATTCTTTATTTGCCTTTATTCCCCCATCCGTCAATCAAACCGTGGCCCGGCCTGCTCCTCCCCCAGCGGCTCTTAAATATCTATCACATCCATCCCACGGTCCATGCTCGAATGAGCTATAACCTCCACGCCCTCTGGCTCTCATCCATTGAAGGCTAATACCCTCTACCCTCGTTCCACCACTCCCGTTCACTCTTTATCCAAATTGTCACAATTGCAAGGCCCCAAACTGGTCTCAACACACCTTGTTGTCGTTGTCAGTACCACCAATTCGGACACTTATTCCACGTTATCTCCCTGAAAAAGTCCCGACTTCTCGATATTGTCGCTTTCAACCATCTCAACAATGGTCTATTGCACCTATTGTGGGCAGGCTTTTACGAGAGACGAGCATCTGGAAAGGCATATCCTGACCCGTAAGTGTCTCCTTTATCTTCTACTTCCTCACCCCTGTCTTTCGTCGCATATTTCAAATGATCTTAATCCCCATGGTAGATACAAACGTAAAGCCCTTCAAGTGCTACACATGTCATATGAGTTTTGCGCGCCGGTAAGTGGACTCTTGCTTTCTTTCGTGCGGGTCGCGGTCGTACTATCGCGTCAATTCTCCATATCGTCAACGTCAACGCTGACTTGGTATCAAGTGACCTGCTACAACGTCACTACACAGTTCACGGACGAGATGCGAATAACCAAGAAGGCTTACCGCCTAATAACGGCATCATACCCAAGTCTGCCGGCAGGACGCCTATAGCCTGTAGCAACTGCGCCAAAACCAAAACCAAGTGCGATAAGAAGTTTCCTTGCAGTCGATGTGCTGGTCGAAACCTTCGCTGTACATTACGGCCAACTCGACGGGCGTCCAAGAACAACAATCGAGTCGTAGCTCCCGGTGAGCAACCGCCCATAGGGAGCGGCAATGTTTCTGAGAATGGCAATGCGATGGATTCGCAGAACAATTCCAACAAGGGTTCCCCATCTCCCTCATCACAGCCGCAAACCCAACAAGGCCCTCCAAATCAGCCGAATCCTCAGCCCTCACCTCAGCAACATCAGTCGCAACCTCCCTTGCCAGGTTCGACTACGCACTCCCGTCAGCCCTCTATTTCACACCCTCAACAACTCCAGAACCCTACATCGGCCGATGACAAATCCAGGGCCATTCCTGTCTCAACCCCACCTTTTTTCGACCCTACATCGAACGCTCACACTGCCATCCTGCCCACCGTGCTTTCCCCATTGCCTCCATCAAATGGCTTTATCTCGCAAACGCCAATGTCGGGGTATGAGGACTTCATGCGGACGGGTCAAGATGGGTCTGACAACGCTAGTCCACAATTATTCATGGACCCTTGGTCAACCATACAAATAGCACCCGAATTCGATCCCATGGGCCGAATCGACCCATCTATGCTCATGAACATGGGAATGGATATGGGGGCTTTGCCCACGCATACAGATGGTATTTTAGGTATGATACCGGAAATGTCACCGCCGCAGCAATTCCCAGTTCAGACACCTATTCAAACTCCACGCGTTGATGAGTCGTTCTCGGATCTCCAGATCGGTAGCTCTGCGTCCATGTTTTACCAATCCAATCGCCATTCATCCATCGGTGATTCAGGGGATCGTGATCTCGCTGCTATCATCGCTGCCCAAGATGGTTGGACCGTATTCCGCTGCACCCCCACCATCCCTTCCAGCTCTTGCCCGCGCACTGCGAAATTAAATCTCGAGCGATTAGAACAAAGTATGAAAAATCAAGAGGGATGGAGTAGTTGGGTACCGTCGTGGGACGAGGCGGATTTCTCCCAAGGCGAACTACTTACAGTGATGCCTCTGCACGAAAATACCCGCGACAAACTCATGGCTATCACGCAAAGTTTTCTGCACAAAGCCTTGGACATCCACAAAGAAGGCATGAGCAGTTCTCCTAAATCACCGAGCTCAACGTCGTCGAATTTCTTAGTCTTGCCGCCTGTGCGTGTGCTGGAATATTTCCTCCGCTCATACGCGAATTCGTTCGAGAGGTACTACCCGCTGACGGGCCGGGGCTTGCTCGATGCCAACGAGATGATCCAGTCATACAATGACAAAACATCAAGCCTGTTAATGCTTATGATGATCGCGCAAGGAGCCATGGTAATTCCATCTATCGAAGCTCGCTGGTTGACTGGGGGTCTCACCGAAGCCTGCCGTATCTCGCTCTTTGACCTGATTGAGAAAAACATCATCCTGTCCGCGGACCCGGTCGTCTTACGGTCTGCGCTACTTTTTACCGTGCAGGCGGCTTGGAGCGGTGATAAGTGGCAGATGGATATTGCCATGGGCCAACGTGGGATGTATTTTGCGATGCTGAGGCATTCAGGCGTGTTGGAGCCAGGGCCCTACACCATACACACGCCTCAGCTAAGCGAGAATACTACTGAGGGATTTTGGAGGGATTGGATGGAGCAGGAAAGTCAAAGTCGGTAAGTAAAGTGCTTACATGAGATGCTAAAAAACTCACCCTCTTCGTTCGTCTTCACGTGATGTCCTCTTGGCTTACGTAACTGCGCAGGCTCATCTACTCCTGGGTCATGGTTGACCAGGACCTGTCGCTCTTCCATGATACGGCGCCGATGTTCTCAGTGACTGAATTCGGCGCGCCAATGCCAGATGCAGACCGCCTATGGCAAGCAAAGAACGCGGGCGAGTGGTCCGAACTCTTCAGTCAGATCCACAAATTCTCACAAGGTTACTCCTCCGTTGGATCCGGTGCACGACCACTCTCTCTTCGTGGTCTCTTCCAACATTTTCTAGACGATGAGATCGTGTCTCTGGATATCCATTTGACACCATTTCACTTACGGTTACTTCTTCACCCGTTGCAGACTCTGGTATGCCAATACTGCCAACTGCTAAGCTGCTTCTCAGACTCAATGACAGTTCGTCAGAGGTCTAGAGCAGTAACAGCAGCGTCAACTCGAGTACGATTGGAAGAAGTCCAAGCTCTCCTCCAACGCTGGTATGATCTTGCCGAACGCTACCACAGTAATAACACCACGTGCGCAATGATGCAAGCCAACCTTGTAATGTTTCACCTCATCTCCCTCAACGCTGTGACCAACTTCCCGGAAATTGAGCGACTGGCTCGTCGTGAAAATGTCAATAGCCCATATCAGCATGTTATCTTGCACTACAAGAAGTGCATCTCTGATGTCCAGGAGGCAGTGTTCCATGCTGGACAGGTCATTCGGCTTGTGAGGATGATGCCACGGGGTATCCGGCCGCCTTGGTGGCCTGGCGCAATTTATCGGGTTGCTCTGATCTTGTGGACAGAGAGTCTCATCCACACAGAATCGATTAGTTCGCAGCAGCAGCAAGGTCTCTACAGTCCTTCCAACGTCAATTTCGCGGTGGATCATCTCCCCGTAGAACACCCGCTCGTGGTCAGATACCTGACTAAACACGAGGGTATCCCGACCCTCACAAAGCGCGACGGAACCTCAATGACCCTGGACAGCACATTCAACGTCTTATCATTTTGCGTTGAGGTCATTGACGAGGGGGCCGCGACGAGGTTCTCGGATGGGATAAGAGGGAAGTTGGAGAAACTTGCCAGGGGATGACAAGATTCTTCCTTGGTAAAGTACATCTCCAACTCATACCCTACTTTGGAGAGATTTTCCATCTCTCCCTCATTCATCCGCTTTTAGCCATCTGCTAGGCGGCTAGGAGGTTGGTCCCCTTGATCAACCCCAACAACCACCATCTTGATTTGTATTCTTCATCCACTGCGGCTCTCTTGTTCAATCCCCACCCATGGGATCATATGCATAGCGTATTGTTTGGTCAAGTGCGGCATATACTGAATTCTTTGAACCGTATTAAAAAAAGTTGAAACCCCTCCACGATCTCGCGAAGAGGCGAAAGAGAGGTGGATAGCCGTTTTTGGTGATATAATCTGTAGTGTAGAATTATGTAGCAGTGGTGGGGAAACGGTAGCAACAGCCTCGCTTGCGAATTGTCTATAAGCAAGTATATGGCAATTGCGAGTTTTCCATGCCGATGAGGATAGGCATAGTCGATTGAGTTGAGCGGAGCATTTGAAGCGGAGCCCGTTATTCCATATGTCGGACATTGATGTTCGTCGTTTTACGTGGATGGGAATGAAGGGAAAAAGCAAGCCTGAAGTAGAAAAGACACATATAAACGAATGAAGAAGAAGTAGAAGAAGAGGAGGAGGAGAATGTAGTCTTCATGGTTTCGGGGATATCGAAGATGACTCCCCATGTGAACCATAATACTTCTCCTCTCTTTCCTTTACCGACATGAAACGATAATGAGCGGATTTTGGTTTGGATGAGCGTTAGGGTTTTCTTCTTCTTCTTCTTTTTTTTCTTTTCCTTTTTGTCGTACCTTTGGATTAGCGATTGGGTCATTTTTAGATGGATGGCCTTGGCGTTGGTGGATTTGAGTATACATGGTGGAAATAGTATGGATTTAGCGACGTCCCTTTTCTTTTCTTTGATTTGATTTGCCTTTATCATTTATCTTTGGTTTAATGATTTTTGGCTTTGGTTGTGTTTGTCGCTGGTTTTTTCTAGTACATGGTTCGTGGTTGAGCTTGAGAGCTGTTGTGGATGAAGAATCGGTGTGTGGAAGTGTGCGTTGTCGATGACGAGATTGTTAACGATGGATGAGTGAGGGAGGTGATTGGAAAATCGTAATCCAAAAGGGGGAAGAAGAAGGGGAAGATAATAATCATGAGCGCAAAAAGCTCCAAGAAAAGAAAATCAAGCAAAGCAATCAAACTTAAAAAAAAAAAGCAAAGGAAAAAATAAGAAAGAAGAGAGAAGGGACAAAAAAAGATGGACAAAGAGTCGTGTAATGTGTAATGAATTTTCCTTTTTTTTCCCTTGCTTGCTTGCTTGCTTGGTTATCGATGGCTTCTCCCGATGGCTTTCGATGGTTTTTGATGGTTCGTTGGCTTTTTTGTATGCTTCCCGTTTTACTGAGGTCGGTTTATTGGCCTAGTATTATTTGAATAATTTGGTATTGATGCTTTGCCTGGACCGGTGTTCTTCATCGTTTATGTGATTCGTGTTCCGTGTTTTGTGGTTGATGTGGAGGGGGAATGGTTTGGACTTGGGATCTAGTATGGTGATCCTGGGTTCCATCGATCTAGTTCTTGTGAGTTGACTTGCATTCATCTGATCTTGCCGTTCCACTGCTTCGAAAGGAGTTCGTTCGCCCGTTCGTTCGTTCGCTCGTGCTTTCGTCTATCATGTCCGGTGTGCTGATGTATTGGTGTAGGTATAGGTGTTGACCATGCTGATGTCGGTGCCGAGATGCCGATGTTGATGCCAGTCTCGATGTGACCGTTCTATCAACATATACGTTCTTCGTCAATGTGTTCAAGTTTGTCCTTCCAGATCTTGTTTTTCCACGAAATCAGGGTCTCCGAGGATCAGGGTCCTTTTAGGCTTCCTTGCTTCTCCTCGGTCTTGTGGTTCTCTCGGTCCCATGTGCAATTGGAACGACCTTGTGACACATGTTACATTCCCATGGTCCCAAGGACAGACAGCTTGAGATCTGAAAGGGGGTTTGGATCGTCCGAGGTGTTATCCTGTCCTTTTGTACTACCCGGTGGTGGATTTTGGTTCCCTCGCTGCGGTGTCCTTCGTAACCCTAACCCTAACCCTTTTTCTTTCTGGGTTGTTGGTCTGGATTTTGTCTTTTCTCATGGATGTTGTTCAGGTCCGTCTTGAATAACGGCATGTCGATGATAGGCAGGTATGTTTGATGGATGCAGGTCATCGAGGCGATGAATAGATGGGAGCCAAGAACGGTACGCGTTTGATAAGTTGATAGTGTATCGGTTTGAAGAAGCGACGTTGTAGTTGTACATAGCGACGGAAGACGAAGCGCGTGATGGGAATGATGGATAAAGAATAGTAAAATGATAGAACGGTTGCACCTTCTCTCCTGATATATGCGGTGTGTCTTGTAAGTTGTTGTAACGTTATCTAGGTTACTTTGCGCCTAGAGCGAGCCCATGCGCGAAACGTTCACAGTGGGGCAGGTAGGTTGCAAAGATGAAACGTAAAACAAAGTTATGTCAAGGAGTGTAATCCGGGGAGATGGGTTAGGGTTTGGTTAGATAGTGGTTGACATGAAGGAGTGATCCATGGAAGAGGTAGACGAAGAATGGGATGGAAGTGGGGACGGAAACATGGATGAGGGGGAGAAGGAGGGGGGCAAAATACTTAGGTGCACGTTTTTGCCTCTATAGCATTGCTCTTTTCCCCCCTTCTCTCTCGCTCACTCGCTCACTCGCCCATGCTGCTTTTGATGGGATCGCCGCGCGTGCTCACCGTCTTGGTTAATTCATGTATCATAGGGCGTACAGATAACACCGATACACTGGATGGCAGATTGACAGTGGACTGATGATTGACCTAGCCCTATGTGCGTAATGTCGTTCCGTCCAGCGAAAGTGCGCCGAACCGAACGAGCCCACGGAACTAGAGTACATACCCTTTACCACACCCACTCCAAGTTTCGTCTAGCTTGCAGTTAGCTTGAGGTATGCCATATGTCCAACGAAGACATGTTCGGCGATTACATCGATATGGGAGGATATGGGATGGGATGGAATGAGCATGCTTACGCGGCCTTGGGCATTGGCAAGCAAGACCTTCACTCACCGCAGCATGTCATCAAGAGAGCTCTAACCACTGCAAAGAGCGCCAAGGCAGGGAAAAGGAAGCAAGCAAGCAAGCTAGCTCGTAGGGAAGTCATGCGCGGCCAAGGGGGGAAAGACGTAACGTTACTATGTGCTTGACTTGGCTTTGGGTGCATTTAGCTTCACCTGGCATTATCATGATCCAGCCCTTCTCTAGAATCCATTTTAGCAGGGAAAAACGTGGTGATCATCAAGGAAAAATGGAGATACCTATCCAATGACTGACCGGTCTAGAAAGCCAGCCCCCCCGGATACCAGCGAAGATGCAGCAGGATTGGAATGTCCAAATTCCAAGGTGCGGTACGTTTCTTTTCCTCCTTTGGCGAAAAGCCCTCTTCAGAGTGCTGGGTGCGAGGCCAATGAGACTTGATTCGAGGTGACCAAGGGCGCAGATTGTGAAACGAACGGTCTCTTGTCGCCCCATTCGATTTGATCCTGCAGTCCCAAGAAAAAGAATAAGATGGTCGTCTGCTATTTGCCAGAGATGTTGGACTGCATGGCTTTGGGGTATGAGCGAACTTTAACCGAATCCCAGCTTTGGGACGGTGACATACCTGGGTGAATGTCTCTTTTTCATTCCTTCTTATTCATCTCGTACCTCCCTCTTCCTTTTGTACTGGATCTTATAGGTAAGGGTGGCGGGCAGGAGCAGAGTCAGGGTGTCACCCAATGCGTTTGACCGATCCTTCTTCTCTCGTTTTGGTAATGTCTTGCAGCGCGGTCAGTGGGCCATACCCCGTAATGGCACGAGGCTGCGTGCACGAAGACCGATGAAGGGCGCATCAGGTTGCTGCCTCGTTTCGGAGGTTACAAGTTTTACCGTAAGCCTTCTTCTTTGGGAAAGAACGGGGATCCAGATGCCATCTGCTGCAAAGTTCCATCGGCCAATACCTCGTTCAATTTATCGAGGACTCATACTTGGAGATTCCCGTTTCTTGGTCTACTTCTTCGCTGCATTAAAAGGATGCAAGGTTGCGCGTACAAATTCCCTTCTTTTCCCTGCTTTTCTCACTCACTCCTATCCTTGTCATTCTCCTCAATCTCCGAATCTTTGCTATTGGGAACGAAGATCGGAGATTGCACATGGGGACGCGTATACGGAGATTCCTTCGAACTTGCAAGGGGCAATCCAAAAAGAGTCATTGCTTAAACGGCCCTCCTCATCAGTTTCTAGATTCACTATAGACCGGCAGGCACGGTCTCTGCTTCTTCCAGGATGATGTCGGGACTTCGGGGGTGGGATATCAGCGATGTAAATCACGGCTGCTGATGTAGTTGTGATGGAATAGCTGATCTTACAATGCTGCATCATGGATCATTCACTAATGGTCACTGATGGCTCACTGATGGCTCACTGATTGGAGGGTCGGGATGAAGCGCCCGTCCCGGTCAGAAGTTTAAGTTAGGCTTCCCTCACTTTTCCACTTCATCAGCATGATGGGGGATGATCGTATCCTTGTCTACATGGGCTAAGTTGGATGTATGGGCTTATTTTGCATGGTATGCATCAGTGGGCGAGTGGGTATACGCGCTTAGGCAATGAACCCTCCTCCCCCATGCGACCAGAAACCGGGGAAAGTTGGTGAATGGATGCCTGATAGCGGAGATTGCAGTTCTCCCTTCCTATCGCCTCGTATTCATGCACTCTGTGATCTGATTCTTCTAGATAAAAAGCGCAGACAGCACATTGCATGTTGCGCGGCAGTGCTGAGTTTCTCACTTGCTTCCTGTCACTGCTTTGAGAGACTGGGTGCCTTCTGGCTTGGTTAGTGTTCTTTTCTTAGATGACAGCTGCGTCCCTAGAACTGTTCCAACGTATACGCGCGAAGATGTCTGTCAGGGAAGGATGGTGATACACAGATCTCCAGTCCCAACGGTGTGAGTACTCCATGTTGCAGGGGAAACCAAAAGACTGACGCTGCTCTCAGGAGAAAGCAAGATTAGCAGGGGAAACTGCTCGATTCCTTCAAAGTCAGTTCATCGAAGGCATTGACAGAGAGTGAAATGTCAAGTATCGTGATTTTGGACGAGGTGTAGGATGAGTGTCGTTGGAATTGACGTTCGTCGCAGAGCGATGCACAGACCTCTGATCCTTCGCTCTTCCGATGGAGATTGCGGAGCCGAAGGTCGACCAGCCTTACCGACGGAACGGAAGAGGGAGAGTGTGCTTATCATTTCCGGCCCAAAAAAAGAGGAGACATTGGTCAGTCCGGACTTTCTTGGGCACTGCCATGCTGGCCGTCACTGACTGACAGGAGGCCTTGCCATGCGCAGCTGTCCACTGGCTCTGGCGCCTGTCGGAATTCCTGTTGGGCCAGGAATTGATTGGCCCGTTTTCGGATATGCAATTGACCAATGAGCAGCCAGCTTCTTGGTGCTGGTCTGGCATGCCCAACAGCAGTGTTTGCGGTTACAGAGTACACTGCTGGCATCTACGTTATGGCCAATATGGAAGAATTTGGGACAATAATGTCACATGTCCCAAGCACCTTCAGCTGCCTCTATCTCTGGTGCGCATGCTCAATGGTTTCACCGCTTTGGTGGGCATGACCAACTCACGCACGCAACCAGCACCCTCTCTTACCGACAGAACAACACCTTTTCATTCAACACATTTAGCGGGAAAGCAGAGACAGCCCACTGCACCAGACAGAAGATAACAACAATCGTCTTAGCGTCAGATACGCAGTGATGATTCTTGCTGTTCTGTCGGCAGCCGGTCTCAGACCTTCGCCGTGACGGAAATAGAGCAAGCAACCCCCACCAGCAAGCATCCTTCTGCTGCCTCCTGGCTCGGCCCCGCACAAGGCCGAACGCATACACCACAGACACACACACGACGCAGCTCCATCACCGTACCTTGCACCCACCGCTCCACAGCACACGGCCGCAAGGTACATGCTGACGACAAAGCTAGCGACGCTATGCCCGATTCTGACCGGTACGCTGGTTACCACTGAGCGGCTGGGTCTCCTTCGGGAACTACGCCTGATCTGGCATGGAGTGAATGCTTCGATGGAGCAGGAATTGGGGGATGCCGCCGTGGGTGGGCGTGTTGGGGGAGCGAACATTCAGAGCATGGACGACCGCATCTGCCTTCTCTCCGACCCCGTTCCCTATTCTCCGTATCTCTGGGCGCTCGTGGAGTCGCTGTCTCGTCCTATATATGGCTGTCGACTTCACGAGAACTGCCTAACTCAACTCATCAGCTCTCCTCTACATCTTCAACCATCTCCAGCATCTTCCACATCTTCCCCAGTCTACCCGACGTTTCCTAACCTCAACTTCAAACACCCACCAATCTAACAATGGCTGTCGGCAACGGATCCAACTCTTCCCAGACTACCCCCAGCTGGAGCTTGGAGGGCAAGGTCGCTGTTGTCACTGGCTCAGGTAAGTTTTCTCTGGCGATGAATTTCGACCTCCACAATGCTGACTTCGCTTTGACAGGCCGTGGAATTGGCAAGGAGATGGCCTTGGAACTCGGTCGACGAGGCGCTGACGTTGCTGTGAACTACGCCAACAGCTCCGAAGCCGCCGACAAGGTGGTCGCAGAGCTTGAGTCCATGGGCCGCAAGGCCGTTGCCATCAAAGCCAACGTCGCCAACGTCTCCGAGACTATCAAGCTCATGGATGAGGTTGTCCGCCACTTCGGAAAGCTCGACATCTGCTGCTCAAACTCGGGTGTTGTCTCATTCGGTCACTTGAAAGATGTCACTGAGGAGGAGTACGACCGTGTCATGAGCATCAACACCCGAGGGCAATTCTTCGTCGCACGGGAAGCCTACAAGCACATGGAAGTTGGCGGCCGTATCATCCTCATGGGTTCCATCACTGGTCAAGCCAAGGGTGTTCCAAAGCACACTCTGTACTCTGGCAGCAAGGGCGCCATCGAGACCTTCACCCGCTGCATGGCCATTGGTAAGTTCCCTGCATTACCCTAATCGGGAACAGAAAACTAACGGATGCTTCAGACGCTGGTGAGAAGAAGATCACGGTCAACTGTGTCGCGCCCGGTGGCATCAAGACTGACATGTACCACGCCGTCTGCAAGGAGTACATCCCAGGAGGTGACAAGATGAACAACGACCAGGTCGACGAGTACGCTGCCACTTGGTCACCACACAACCGTGTCGGTCAGCCCATCGATATCGCTCGTGTCGTCGCCTTCCTTGCTTCGCAGGATGGCGAGTGGGTGAACGGAAAGGTGATTGGTATTGACGGAGCTGCTTGCATGTAAATGCGCATATTTGACTCAATTGGTGCCATCACCGCTTCTCCCCCGGTGACAAAAACATATCCACGATTACATTTTTCTCTATGAAGCCCTCTTAGTCTTGTCTTGGGTGTTCTTGGGAAGGGGTTGGATGCAATATGTGTAGCATGAAATTGGCGTTCTCAAACCGGTACTTAGATAAGGCAATGAAAATTAATATATTCGAAGCAATCCGTGCATCTTGCCAATGTGACTCATTTGATAGCAGCAGGCCTCTGTGATTGCAGACTGTCCAGATGGTTGATTGGGCGTGGATGATCCACGGGTGAATTGTCCATCACCGGCCGTCGCCGAGCAACTCGCGTAAACAAACCGTTAGGGCGAAAGTAAACAACACACTCGAACTCATGTCCGTGCGCAAAACCGTCTCCTCCCTTCCGCTGTCCGCTCCTTCAACACACCGAACGTTAACTCGACCTCACCCCCAATCCGTTATGCAATCGCCTCGAACGACCTAGAAATCACAATGCGCCGCTACACAGAAGCAACGCCGTGCCCGGCGCCCAATCTATCTTATCCCCACACCAATCGCTATGATCCGCATGCATACCATTCGTCCTCATACGCGACGTCTATGTATTCTCAAGACGACACTACGACGGCGAATTTAGATTACACAAGAGAATTACAACCACATATTACACACGCAAAGCCCAGGCGACCGCGAAGAGATGCCGCGCGCAAGCCTACCTTCAACCCCTCCATGGATATCTTCGAGGATGTCGCTTTGGAGGAGCAACGACAACAGCAGCCTGTGGAGGTGAAGAGACGGACTAGAGCCTCAGTTTTGCCATCGGAAGGCGAAAATAGGAGGAGTACAATACTTGCAAACCCTGCGCAAAAAATATCCATCTCTGCAGCTCCCGCAGTTCAAGATTCGGCAGCTAGACCAACACGGAGACGCGTTCCTTCCATTCTAGCCGACCGAGAAAATATGGAGTCGAATGCGACGCAAATCCTCAAGGAAGATGTGTTGGACAAGCAGGAACGGAAGAAGGCGCATCTCAAGAAGGAACCTCGTCGTAGGACCATCTACGTACCGGATGATACTACAGTCATGACCATCCATCCGGGCGCGTCTTCTCAGCCAACAAGATCCCGAAGAGAGAGGTCGCCTGACATTGGACTAGATTTGGTCACATTGTCAGAAGAAGAACCGGACAGTCTAGTTTCAGCAATGAAGAAAGAGAAGAAAGTACCACGAAAATCGTTGGCTGTACCACCAAAGCGCGGCCCTTTGCAACAATCAACACGACCGGTGCAGAACGTAACTTTTGCTGAGGATGTTGTAGGTTCTGGCGGAGGCAAAGAGAACTTCCCTCCAGGAATGGCTCTCGTGGACAAGGCGAAGAAGCTGAAGGAGAAGGAAAAGCCCAAGGTCTTCCTTACAAAAGAACACCGAACTACGACAGCAGCGCCCAGTATCAATATCCAGTTTGGACCTACGAGGAAGGCGGACGCTGAGAATCAACCGAAACCTAAACCCGTTACAGGTAGAAAACGAATCAGCTCAGATCTTAGCTGTAGCAGCGGTTCTCCTTCGAAGTCTCATAAGACGAAAGCGGATGGCAAGGCTGCTTCCACCACGGCTCGAGAGGCAGCTGCTCGCAGGGTCCTGAGGACTGTGACTGGTGTTAATTCATCATCTCCATTGTACAGCAACAGGTCTCCTGCGTCGGTAACGAGAAAGCCCAGACAAGAGCGACCACCGTCAAGATTAAGTGTTCCGCGCGTTGCCCAAAAGCCACAGAGTAAACAAGAGAAGTACCCTATACTCTCGGAGGACCTTACACACCCAGAACTGTACGAGGACCATTGGTTAAACTATCAAGAGGTGGCAATCACTCAACTAATTAACTCACTTTTCGATTCCGCAAGTAAAGATCCGAACGCCGATATCGCACCCGAGGATTTACGCAAGAAGCTTATCGGTCTTTATCATGAACCAGCAATTCCGTTGCTGCACAAACGATTGCAGGCTTCCCTTCTCTATGGAGCGTTGAGTATTCCAAAAGATCTGCTTGCGCAGACATTGCGACTAAAAGATGATGTTGGACTTCGCCGCAAATTCCTCAACCTTTGGGTTAACACGTATGATCTAAACTCTCTGCGAGCAGCCCTTGAAGCCATCGTTGGTCGCCAAATACCCGTTTCGTCACGATTGTCGAGTGGATCTACTAGCTCCGACGATGGAGCCCGTGCGCTACGTGCAGAAAAGAGGGCTATCGAAGGCTTCTTAGATGCGTTCTTCATCCGCAATGAGGATGCCGTCCGTGTCAAAAATGGCATGGGAACCATTGCTAGCATTGCGCGCGGAAATGATCATAAAGAGGACGATTTTGGTTCTCAAGCCTGGTCATGGAGGCGAACTGTACTACGAAGCTTGATGCTCATTCTTCTTCTGGACAAGGCCAAAGCAGCGGATATCTTACCAGGTTGCCTCTTCCAAATTCCTTCCCCTTACAAGGCATCAACGGACATTCTGCAATCGCTAGCCAACATGCTATTTCCATCCTTGGGAGACATTACGAGACCACTTGGACATCTCGATTACCGTGTCACGCACATTCAATACCCTCTACAGGAATATCATTATCATATCGCAAACTTGGCGACTGACCTACGGAACGGAGTACTTTTGACTAGACTTGTAGAGTTGCTGCTCTATCCTCCTACCACCTTGGCCTCTGAACGCGAGGAGACCGTAACTATCACCATGCCTTCTGGTGAGACTTTGACTTCGGAATTCGACTTGAACCAGAAAGAGAGCTGGGTCCTCTCCCAGCACTTGAAATTTCCGAGCATTGGTCGTCCCCAGAAAATGTTCAACGTACAGATCGCTTTGAGCGGATTAGATGGGGTACGAGGCCTTCCAAGTACAGCGGTCACAGATGTTAGAGCTGAAGACATTGTCGACGGTCACCGCGAGAAGACTCTCGGTCTGCTTTGGGCTCTCGTCGGAAAGTGGGGACTTGGTACGTTGGTCGAGTGGACAGAAGTAAAGAAGGAAACGGCTCGTTTCCGACAGCAATGGTATGATGCGCGCGTCGACAACTCCGAATTATATTCCGAAGACGAGGATGACGAAACGATCTCTGAGCTGGAAGGACTTACCTTGCACAAGCATCTCCTCCTTTCCTGGTCGCGCAATATCGCACGCATCCACGGTATTCGTGTGTCGAATTTGACCACATCCTTCGCGGATGGTAAAGTAATTGAAGCAATTGTCGATGCTTACCTACCGACAACACTTCTTCCCCCATCCACCTGCTCGTCTAATAAGGCCTCCTTATCCATGAAGTTGAAGGCTACGGGATGTTCTCAATCATTCATATCGCTCTTCGCGTCCGCCGGAACGAAATCGGCATCGTCATCCATCCCATCAAAGGATTTCACACTCATCACCCTTTCCTTCCTGGCTAGTCGACTTCTTCCACTATCTCGCGCCCACCGTGCCGCAACCACCATTCAACGCGCTTTCCGTATCCACCGATCCCGACGGATTGTCCACCAGCGCGTCGTACTTATGCGCCTAGCGTATGATTGTAAGAAGGTTGTACAAGCTAGGGAGAGGGTGGTCAATGCCGCCACGGTGATTCAGCAGCAGTGGAGGGCGGTTCTAGAAAAGAGAAGGAAAGTGCTTGAGGCGAGAGTGACCGGCGTACAGAGCTTGATTAGGGGATTTGTCGTGAGAAGATGGTGCGGAAAGGTCACAGGAGGAAAGATTGGGAGCAAGGTCAAAGAAAGAAGAGTAAGAGGCGGTTGGTAAATTGGCGAATTTGTGCTTGGAATTGGACTTCCCCTTGGTTGCAGAGTGTCGAACCAACCGTGGCGCGCGCTTTGAGTTCTATTTCACCGATTCCATGTTCTTTTCTTATGTGGAGCCTTCACGTTGATGGAAGACGTAATGGGCGAGGTTTGGCTTACGGTTTACGATCCTTCATGAGTTGGTACGGGAACTTTGGTGCTGTGGAGAAAGGTGGGAAATTGATTTCAAGTCGTCATAGATGAATGATGGCTTTGAAGGAGTAAATTTGGGATAGGGATTGGGGTTGTGATTATTACGTTGGGGATTGTTATTGGATATTTTATACCCTCTCTTGTTTTGTTGCGTCTTTTCTTTTTTTGTTCTTCTATAGGCAAATCGAAATTCTCTTGTAATTTATTGGACTATTTGTTTTTGTTTCTGGATGTGCTGGTGTTTGAAAGTGATTTGGAATATTTCTTCCCCAACGGCTGGGGATAGCAAGGTCATGATTTGGGAGATGACCTTTGATTCTGCTCAACATTTCGACAAAACACGAAATATATATTCCTAAAAAAAAAAAAGTCATGAGGCTTTCAAGTTGCATCAGACAATGTCTTGAATCAACACGTGGTATTTTGAGTCGACCCGAGGCAATGATCCACGGGATCGATAGTAATCCGGTCATGAATTCCGCTCGTTTGTAAATTGGTGGGATCTCCAACCTTACTTGGGTGGGTAAGTGAGAAAAAGAATTGTGAACAGATTGCAAGTTTGAGAGAGATCCTTTGATTTGTAAGGCTGTGCTGTATATGAGTGAGGCGCTAGTGTGGGTAAGATGATGGTCGAACGACAAATATAGTCGAATGAGATGATTGTTGGAGACACCTTTGCTGCTAGGTAGGAAGGATAGCACGATCTACCTTGACCTGCCCAGATAGGTCATACAAGGGAGGGGTGTGGCTGGTGAGGGGTAAAGAAGCACCTAGGTACCTAGGTAGTAGAGTGCGGGCAGAGATTCGTTCTGTTCCGCTGGGCACAATATAATAGAGTGAATTAAGAGCCAGTTGAACCCGGGAACTTTCACAGCATGCAGCCAATAACCACCAATAGCGAAGCAGGCTGGTGTCGCAGAAGGCGTGAAGGAACCACCTTTTGTTTGCCAAGACTGGGGCTGATTTATCAGAGGCGGCGCAGGGTCCAATTAAGCCCGCCCGCATCTTGAAGTGGACACGGTGTTGGAACGAACTTCTTTGGCCTTTAAACTATCCGCCACCGCCAGGTCGATTTAAAAATCCATCCTCCCTCACCTTCCTCCCCTCTTCAAACTCCACCACGAGAAGAAAAGATCCCGTCGCCTCCGCTGTGATACCCCTTCAATTCCGTGCTTTCCTTCTCTCCTTTCCCCCCGCCATGCGCAACTTCGCCAACGTTGCCGCCCTCGGGCTCTTGGCTTCGCTTGCTCTCGCATCAGATGTCCATGAGCTTAAGAAGGATACCTTCAAGGCCTTTATCGAGGAGCATGACCTTGTCCTCGCAGAGTGTAAGCTCCCTTCCACCTGCATTAGCTCAATTGTTGCAGAGAGACCACATGGCTAACTCGTTACCCCGCTATAGTCTTCGCTCCTTGGTGCGGTCACTGCAAAGCTCTCGCCCCCGAGTACGAGACTGCTGCTACAACCTTGAAGGAGAAGGATATCGCCCTAGCCAAGGTCGACTGCACAGAGGAGACCGACCTCTGCCAGAGCTATGGTGTCGAGGGTTACCCCACCCTCAAGGTCTTCCGCGGCCTTGAGAACATCACCCCTTACTCGGGCCAGAGGAAGGCGGATGCGTATGTCGAACCCAGTTGTTCTATTGGAGTGTGCCTAGAAGCTAATTGTCGCCGTTGACAGTATCATCTCATACATGACCAAGCAATCCCTTCCCGCCGTATCCGACATCACCAAGGAGACTATCGAGGAATTCAAGACCGCCGACAAGGTTGTCTTGGTTGCTTACTTCGCCGCCGATGATAAGGCATCCAACGAGACCTTCACCGCCGTCGCCGATGGCCTCCGTGACAACTACCTCTTTGGTGCTACCAACGATGCCAAATTGGCCGAGGCCGAGGGTGTTAAGCAACCCGGTCTCGTTCTCTACAAGTCTTTCGATGAGGGCAAGGACGTCTTCACGGAGAAGTTCACCAAGGAGAACATTGAGAGCTTCGCCAAGGTTTCTTCCGTTCCTCTCGTCGGTGAGGTCGGTCCTGAGACCTACAGTGGTTACATGGCTGTAAGTACCCGTCGAAACCGTGTCTCGCGTGAAACAACCGCTAATCAAATCCGTACAGGCCGGTATTCCTCTCGCCTACATCTTCGCTGAGACCCAGGAGGAGCGTGATGAGCTCGCCAAGGAGTTGAAGCCTCTCGCCGTCAAGCACAAGGGTGCCATCAACTTCGCTACCATTGACGCCAAGGCCTTCGGCCAACACGCCGGTAACCTCAACCTCGAGGTCGGCAAGTTCCCCGCTTTCGCTATCCAAAGGACAGACAAGAACCAGAAGTACCCCTACGACCAGGACAAGAAGATCACTGAGAAGGATGTTGGCAAGTTCGTCGATGACTTCGTTGCCGGAAAGGTTGAGCCCAGCGTCAAGTCTGAGCCCATTCCCGACAAGCAGGAAGGCCCAGTCACCGTTGTCGTCGCTAAGAGCTATGATGACCTCGTCATCAACAACGAGAAGGATGTCCTCCTTGAGTTCTACGCTCCTTGGTGCGGACACTGCAAGGCGTATGTTTACCCCATCTTAGTTCCAATTGCGCATTCGTACTAACATGTCACAATAGTCTTGCCCCCAAGTACGAGGAACTCGGTGGTCTCTACAGCTCCCCCGAGCTCTCCAAGCTGGTCACCATCGCCAAGGTCGATGCCACTGCCAACGACGTTCCTGATGAGATCCAGGGTTTCCCCACGATCAAGCTCTTCCCCGCTGGCAAGAAGGACTCGCCAATTGACTACTCTGGCTCCCGAACTGTCGAGGACTTGGCCAAGTTCATCCAGGAGAACGGATCGCACAAGGTTGAGGCTCCCTCAGCCGAGAAGATTGAGCTCCGCGACGAGGAGACCGAGCTTCCCCACCAGGCCGAGGCTGCCACCGAGAAGGCATCCGAGAGCGTCAAGGGCGCGGCTGAGAAGGCCACTGAGGCGGTCAAGTCGGCTGCTTCGGCGGCTACTGGCGACGATGACGAGGTTCACGACGAGTTGTAAATTAGGCGGTTCGAATTAGCACGTGTTATGTTTTGAAGGCTTGAGCGGATTTCAGCGCATGATGGATAGTGCGAGAAAATGAAGCCGAGTTCAAAAAGTGAGGATCAACTGTCTGTCCACGACACACGCGCCGAGGGTGCGGTGTAGGATGGATTGATTAGTGTGTGACATGTACTACACCGTCTGCTTGCTGGTTCCTGGACTGGGTGCGTTTTTTTTTTTTTATTTTTATTTGAATCCATGGGCTTTTTGTTACTCGGGAGGCGTACGCTTCTTTGCGGACAGCAGCACCACGACTAGAGCAATACGAGTATGAGGAGTTTTGGGCCATTTTGTTCGACTCATCCGATGAATTGACTTTTTGATGCTTTGATGTGGTGATCGCTGATTCGAGCGCGAGTGAATATGGTTTGTGTAGCTCCATCGCTTCGAGGGTGTTGATGACTCCCCTCATGGCCGTCGCGAGTCGTGATGGCCAGCCCCGGCTAGCCTGCTGCAGAGCGCTCCGTGCTGGAAAGCGGGGGCAGCCTAGCACCTCGATCGGGTGTAGCACCAGAACGCTTTGCGGCCAACCAGATGGCAGAAGCGGTAGAGAACGCCTTGCACTGCGGCCGCTTCCCCTGCCGCCGGCGTCTATTGCTGTGCGACCCAGGTATCAACGATAACAAATGGGTCAATAAAGGCCAGCCACTCCCCAATGCCAGTCCTGCTCTTCACTCTCCAGTTGTCCCCTCCGTCTCCATCTCCATCTCCATCTCCACTCCCATGTCCCACTCTTTTCACTCTCCTCATTCACAATGTCATCGCATTCATCATCAAATCACCAGGTCTCCAATTGCGTGTCTGGAATCATCCACGCCTTTACCGATGGGTTGGACATCTTCAAAAGGCTGAGGGAGCGCAGGAGGAGAAGGAGGAGTGGGAAGAACAAGGACCAGTCTGAGAAGAGATCGGGCGAGGAACTGCAGCTTAGTAACTCGTTGAGAAGAGGCCCGGTAGATATCCAAACCCAGTATGATAGGAATTATGGTGCTGTAGGCGAGAAGTTTGCTCGAGGTGATGGTGAGTTTGCGTGTTGTGTTTGTTTCGTGTGTCTTGTACGAGTGTACTGATGATTGTGTAGCAATTGCCCATGCTTCCCTTGCTGAGACCCTCATCAAACTCAACACTGGCCTAGTGGGAATCATCGCTACTTTCTTGAACCATGATCCCAAGGACAATTTGAAGCTTGATTATAAAAGCCTTACCAACTTATCCAACGCGTCGAGGGCAGACGCCATCAACGCCCTCGATCAGCTTTATCAACGATTGTCGCAATCCAGCAGTGCGCTCGATCAGATGAAAACGACCTGTCCACAATGCGGAAGCTCAAAACATACTAACTGCGGTGCTATTAGAGTTAACGAGTCAAGGAAGCATCATGGAAAGAAGACGGCCCCAAGGTCAGCAGCCAGCGCTCCAACTATAGCTCGTATGGCCTTGAAGAGTACATCGCAAACCCAATTGGTCATGGTGAGACCAAAGAATAAACGAAAGACATCATCGTCGAGTTCATCCTCCTCAGCAAAGTCACCTTCTCCCTCAGTGACACCACCACGCGTTGCCTCTCCTCCAGTAGGCTCTCCTCTTCCACAATACACCCCAGTGGACCCATTCCCATCTCAACTCCCACCCCAACTCCCACCCCAACTCCCACCATTCTCGAAACCAAGCCACATGAAACTCAACCCGGTGACCCGAGTCCGAGCTGGCGCATTAGCAGACTATAGACCCCAAACCTGGCCGTACGCAAAACCAGAAGAATCCGACATCCACCCGGCCCTCCGACCCTCCGCACCCGCACGTATCAAAAAGCCTCCCCCACAAACCCATATGACTCCACCACCACCTCCGATCCCGGAAACGCAACCCCTTGGTCCTATCACCACGAACGCGGTGGCTTTCAGTCATACGGTTGCCACGCCTCGTAGACTCAATAAACCAACACCGTCTGCGTATTCGTTTGCGTCTGATAGTACCAAGTTAGGGGAAATACCTATGAGGAATTGGACGAAGCCGTTCGATTTTGAGGAGGCGGATCGGTTGAATAGGGAGGCTTTGGCGAATGGGTGGGTTGGTGGGGTGGTTGGGGAGGGGAAGGAACAAGTTCCTAAGCCGAAGAAGAAGTTGTTTGGGTTTTTGAGACGGGGTGGTGGTGCCGGGGAGTAGGTTTGTTGATAAGCACGGTATTTTGGTATTTTTCTCCACTCATGTTTCGTTTGTATTTTATGGTTTCTTTCCTTTTCCTTTTTTTCACTTTTCTTCCTTTCTCGGCTCTTGATGCTACGTTTCCTAATGACTTCTCATGATTGTACACGATTACGATTTTTACGCTTTTACGACAGGTTTTTTTGGTTTTGTTTTTGCCTTTCCCGTTTAGGTTTGCTTTGCTTTTTCTAATAATACCCTATATAATTATATATGTATGTATATCTTAGGAGAAGGACGAGAAGGAGTCAACGCTTAGAGTTTCCTTTTTCCCCGGGTTTCCTTTTTCCGTTCTCGCCTCACGGCTGGTTACCATAGGCTGGGTAGTTCAGGGGATCACTTTCTTTTCTTTTTCTAACCAATCTGTTATTATATAAATATCAAATATATATCATTTATCTATTTATTTCGCTATTAGCACCGAATCACACGAACTCAAAAATGTTTGTGGTAATGAGGTAAGGAAGGAATGGAGGATTGGGAACTCGGGGCTCGTTATTGGTGGATATGCTTGCACTGCAACCAACCAATCGGAAGTAGGGAATTTGGCTTGGAACCGGAGTGCGGGATGTGTGGTATGGAAGTATGTAAGGACAAGTCACCCCGCATTTTCTTCTTGGGGGTTTTGGTGCGTAATCAAGCAAGTGTGTGCGTGGGGTAGGTAACAGAGAATACGATAACCGAAGTATTTAAGAGCTGGAGAGGTTCCCAAGGTTGATCTCTTCTTCTTACTAGCTAGCTTGATGTTGACCGGGTAAATGGG
Source organism: Rhytidhysteron rufulum CBS 306.38 (assembly GCA_000467735.1). Classification (NCBI taxonomy): domain Eukaryota; kingdom Fungi; phylum Ascomycota; class Dothideomycetes; order Hysteriales; family Hysteriaceae; genus Rhytidhysteron; species Rhytidhysteron rufulum. The sequence continues at coordinate 21,974 of AJFL01002531.1, forward strand.
TGGATAAAGTAAGTTGTGAGTAACTTCATAAGTAGGTCTATTTTGTAAGACTTTCTTTTCTCTCATCTTAATACTTACCCTTCTTTCTTTATGGGTTTAGCGATTTCTTTTGGTTGAGGTCTATGCGTGGTGGATGTTGAAATTATGTATGTATCATGTTGTTGTTGTTATTTGTGAATGAGAGGAGAGGTTGAGAAGTGCGCTTTGAGTGTATTTGTCACTAATATGAAACATAGATATCTACTTATACTTCGGGGATTAAGAAGATATACATACATACATACCAATACCTATATTGGACCTCTGAAATCTTCTTAACAAACCAAACACAACATCACCATCAACCAATCCAACTTCACCCAACCTCCAACCTCCCTTTTTTCCTTACAACATCTATCATATTACCTTAGCAAATAAAGAGAGAGAAAGAAAATGGCCGATCCAACCCCAGCCCTAGGCTACGAACTCTTAACCCAAGAACAAATCGACTTTTTCATGGAAAACGGGTACTTGAAACTTGAGAAATGTTTTTCGAAAGAGAAGGCTGAGGAATTGATGGGGACGATGTGGACTAGATTAGGTATGAAGAAGGATGATATGTCAACATGGTAATCTCTACCCATATACCCACCTACCTATATACAATCCTCTCCCTCTCCCTCTCCCTCTCCCTCTC
>AJFL01002535.1:0-30786 GCA_000467735.1 Rhytidhysteron rufulum CBS 306.38
TGCATGGCCATAATAGAATCAATCAATCAAACATCATACGGTTCAAACGCGTCTAATAAAGATAACCAATTTCCTACATAATCGGCAAGACACCTGAGTACATGAAACGTAATATTGGCGACCTGCAAGATTATTCTGGCTGCCGGAATGCATTTGGAGATATCTTGGCGCGCCATGTGGCTGCTTGTAAATATAAGGAGGATTGGCGTGAGGACATTTAAGCAAAGGAGAATGACGGCGAGAAATATATTTCATGATTGGTGCTTGGAAATTGTGGTTAAGGAGTAATATTCTATATTGCTGAACGGTTAACCGTGTCAGCACCACGATTTTTGTTAGGCATACTACGGAATCTCGCATAGTAAGTTGGTATAGTAAACACCTTCCATGAAATAAATCTTTATGGAGTCACCTTTAGGGGTTGTTTGCGGGAGACAAAGAATCTGATTTCTCTTTCTCCCGGGTGCATCTGTAACTATGCCTTGAAGCAAGCAGACTGATAATGCTAAACTTCGCCACTGCACAATGCGAAACATTTGATGCATTGTAAGACTGGACTTCTCAAATATAAATTCTACGTTTCGCTTGCATCTATGTTGAGCCATCACAAGAGCAAGTTCTTGACTTACTCGAGTCAGAAACCGGATCGCCGACGCTCGATGGGTGAAACCGCTCGTCTCAAAATCAGTCTCGAAACGTTTCTCTCAAGTCCTAGAAGCACTTTTACCAGCCATCTTTCACCACAAAACCTAAAATGACTTTCCACGTCTCACAAACACCACTTCACAGCATGAATGCAGCAACTAACCTCCGCATTGCTCGCCGTCACCTCATCAACGAGTACCTTTCATCCGTCGCTTGTAATAGTCTGCATCCGGATCGAAGATATGCGAAGCGTTTATTATTCAACCTGCGCCCTCGTTTTGACACTGAGGGATTTCCTCTAGATCAGAGGGCGCTTGATGAGGCTATGGAGAAGGAGTTTGGGGCCGAGAGTCTTTGAGTAGTAATAGTATAAGCATTGGCCCTGACCTTGCAATGCAGGCATCTGGGTTTATTGGCGTTGGACTCCAATACATCGTCCCCGTGTATCCCCATGTTTACTATTCTCACTTTCATATAAAGCTTGGTTGTATATAAGCTATCTTTTAGTATGTTTAATGACGCAATGAATAGACGAATGGCAAATAGTAAAATGAAAATATTTAGTCAAATAAATACTAGTTCATCAAGGTGAAATGGAACCGCTAAATGATACTCCCATTCGTGAATTTACCGCATCAGTGAAATAGGGCAGCTTGCAGTGCGATGTTATCGGGATGTACGGGCACTTACTTCTTTATAAAACAGATATGAAGGCTCCCGCTACCTCATGCATATAATAATCTGGCACTTTTCCAGCTCAGGATTGCTCTCCAAACGGATGAAAAATTCGATTTTTTGAAGTTGAAGGTATTTTGGGATTCTTTCAATAAACCGAAGCCCCCAGAACAGCTCGGTAATCTTCATCGTAGGAGGTAGCTGTGCGTCGCTTACACTTCGGGTAAAACATGCTAAAGAATGCGGCGTACTCAAGTGACGGACGTATAAATCAATGGCACGCCCCCGTATCCCACATACAAAAGAAAACACCAATCTTCCCTGAAGAAATGGCTACGATAACAACAGCAGATTAGTATCCGTTCTTCGTTACCGCAGACATCACCATTTCAGTAAACCACCCCTCTCATACTCAGAGCACTGATTAACATTTTATCAGACCATTAACACGATCATCCAAAACGCCGAAAAAGAACGAGACCATCATTTTCAATCCGATCGCGAACAAGGCTTACGGGATAACTGCTGGGTCATCATTCACTCGCGAGATCAGAAGGTCTTCCATAAACCTGCCACCACTCCAGTGGAGTTGGTGCTGACGTGGCGGTTTATTCTATTGGAGGTCTGATGTATCGTGATGATTTAGATTTCATGATGAGTCCGGGGGAATGATTTTGATGAGAATGGGGTTATGAAAGTAGATTGAACTCGTAGTGGAAATTGCTTTTATGTAGCTGGCTTTGCTTTCAATATGAAACCTTTGACCATGAAGCTGTTCCTAATTCAAGAGAGATGCCATTTAGAAAATGAAGTCAAAACATTATTGATGCATCCCACTTTTGTCCCCACCTCAAGAATAGCTTACAATACATCGTCCTTTTTCGAAGTGGTCGAGACGTCGTGAGACGGGATATAATATATGCGAGATAGTTGAGATACCCTTACCCAGGAAATATAAATGGTATCACGCCGCTTTCATGTATCATGTTTAATGATATAGTGTTGCACTGACTCGGATGCCAACATTTAGGTGTTGTGATGTGCTTTGAAGCTGAAGTTTTCGACCACGACCTTGAAATAGAATTCGATCCATGTATCAGTTCCATATTTACACGCTGTATTAGATAAGGCGAAGCTAGCAGGTGTCGAAACTGTCAAGTAGTTAGCTCACCAATAGCAATCTCTCATTCTTTGTCAATGCCAAAATTTATGTGGGTTTTTACTGACTCAAGAAAGCTGTTTATCTCTGTTAGTCTTCGATTACCTGACTCAAGATGCACCGTCTGATTCAACACATTCTATAATTGGCTACATTACCAATCCAACACACGTAGACGATACAAGGGCAAGCGAAAAGCATAACAATCAGGCCAACCCCCAAGCCAATTTAGGGGCGAAAACACCCCAACATCGCGAGTATCAGCAGTTGTTCCTGGAGTTTAGCGTGGCATTCGAGATCCTTCCGGAGCAACGATTTGTGCCGAACCCCCTTGCTGCTGACATCACGTGCCACTCCACTTTACCTATTCAAGCCTTTCACCCGCGAGCTATCGTCTATAGGCCCTGCCAGCTCAACGCTTTTTACCGGCCTGCAATTTTGGGGCTTCTGGCCCCCATTCATGCGTGAGGATATTAACGAATACATGATCTGACATGGAACTAATTTTCTGCCTTTATTGTAGCATGTATTCGCACTCTTTGCTCGGTTTTGGGCAGCTGGAAATTCGATCATGACGAGGAATACTGCGCGGGATTCTAATGATTCCATTGCCAACGAGACGAAACCTTATTCCGACTATGATGATAGACCCTCTCCAATTGTGGGGAGCACCCCAGACCAATCATCTTCGACTCTCAAGTCGCCCTCCAAAATATCCCCAGAAATCATAGTAACCCCAGTATCTCGGAGTCGCCAAGGTCTGCTAGTCACTCCATCCACCTATAAAGATACCCATCACTGACATGAAGACGTAGACACTTCAACAAACGATGCAACCCTTCGATGGGTTCCTTACACGCTGCGCTCGAGGTTTCTTTTCCCACTTGGCTTCGCATCTTTTGCGCTGTGCATTATCGTTTGTGCACTATGCTGGGTATCACGTACAAATTACAGCCTGGGCGTCGATAACGGATCCAGTGCGGTGCTTTTCGGCTGGAGATTTTCGCCAACCGTCGTATCCGTCGTCTACTCCCAAATGATTAACATGGTATTCAATGATGTCCGAAGAACCGAGCCCTTTGCGAGGATGACTCGATTGAACGGAGCCATCGCAGAAGCCTCTATCCTACAAGCCGCGAGGCCATGGTGGGCTACCCTAGGGGAAGGCTTCTCGCGAAGGAAGAATGGAGGCGGGTGGAGTCTAGCACTGATTTCCTCCTCGGTTATCTACATTCTCAGCATCTTCGTTATTTCACCTTTATCCGCCTCATTCCTCACTTCTCAGGATGTCGCCCCACCAAAAAATATCCAGTTCAGTTTGCCAACCTTCAATCGCACTGCATTCTTCCCTCTTACGTCGTCATCGGACACGTTTCTCAAGACTACTGGATACCTTCAGTATAACGCCTCAGACAGCCCATGGATTTCTGGCAAGTACACCGTCTTGCCGTTTTGGCCTGCGGGAATGGAGAATGATCCTTTCAATGACGACAACTTCGTTGCTACTGGGAGCTGGACTGCAAACACCACCGTCTTCAGCGCAGAGTACGAATGCAAGGACATCAAAATACAGCGGAGTCTAACCAACAAAACGTTTACAGCATCGGGCACAAACGTGTACAATCAAAATGCCACTCGTCAATTCAGTCTCGTGAATGGTACCTCGAGGATGATGACTTCAATCCTATCGCTTGATGACGATTGCCAGTATCAGATCGATGCATCTCCCACGCTCCAGATCAACAGGATGAACAGCGTCGTATGGGGTCGAAGCTCTGAATCGCTGTATGATATCGGGATGGGATACGCTCCAGACCAATATACTTCCAATCTTCCCAATTCATGGTTATACGCCCCAGGAAACATCTCATATTCTCTGGAACTAGAGATCGGTTCTGCGAGTCCCGTCCTTCGATTCCAACGCACTGAAGGATGCAAGAACCAAGAGATACTTCTTTTAGCCACAGAGCTGCTTAACGATCCGTCTTTACTCTCGAATTATACACAGAGTGCTTGGGGATGTTCTCCACGTTTCTATACCGCGGAGCTACCAGTCACTCTCTCCATGGCTAGAGGAAGCAACTACAACATTTCGTTTGAAGAGGAGGAATTCGCTCGCAATCTTGTGGAGATGAACGAGAATGTCACGACGCAGATTTCGGCCTTGTTTCATACCACGGATTGGGCCTCTTATGTCTCCCCCTCGTCCTTCTGGTCGCGCAAAGCTGCCATCCCACTTGTAGCATTGTATGATGATAGCTTTTCAGCTTTAAGCAGCGACAAGGATATCACGACCAAAGTGCAGAACATTTACCGTCGCTTCGCTTTAGAAGTGCTACAGTCGTCACTTCGGCAGACCGGAACTGGGTTTGACACCATCACGGGCGAAAACGTCTCAATGGAGAAGAACGTCATGGTGGTCCAGGGGGTTGGGATATCCTTGGCTATACTCTTTGCGTTGAATACCTTGCTGATTGCGTTTCTCTGGTATCGATGCCGACCTACCGTTCGAGCACTCAATCTGGAGTCTAATCCCTCGACTATCCTTAGTACCGCTCGGTTTATCGCTAGGGGCCACTTCAACAAGGAACTTTGGAAGGGAATGTTTCTTTTCCCGAAGGAGAAGATGGAGCCATTGTTGAAGGATAAGACGTATCATATCTCGAATTCAGAGCTATGGGAAATTGAGAACGCCGACACTACCAGTAAGACCTCGCCATGTATTTGATGCGACAAGCTACTCACCTTCTCCAGGTCCCCAAACCCAAAAGAGCTTTTCATCCGACACTGACTCTGTGTCTAGTAATTGGCGTCCTCAAATTATCCGCACTCTATCAATTCTAGGCTTGGCAGGCTTCATGACTTGTTTCCTCGTAGGTACGGCCGTGCTGAGTAGCTTCGCGAAACGGAAGAAGCTATCTGGAACCACTTTCGTCTACGAGACCGATATCTCTCTTTCGTTCTCACGAACATCAGCAATACAATTCGCGCCATTTTCAATCGTGCCGACATTGTTTGCGGTTGGTGTGGGACTTTGGTGGAATGCTATTCAGCAAACGCTTTACATGCTTCAGCCTTTTGTCACTCTAACCCATCCATCTGGGACGAATGTTAGAGGCGGTATCAATTTGTCGTATAACGCAACGAACTGGACCACATCTATTATCAAATCGTTGCGGAACAGGCATTGGCTTCTTTTTCTGCTTATCATCGGTTGCGTTCTTTCTCAACTATGTAAGTTGACTCCCAATGGGATAGGTACCGATATTAACAATTCAGTGGCGATTTCCTCGTCTGCCCTATTCGAGCGAGACATCGTTAATATCACCGACACGGTCATGCTGCATCAAACACTCGAACCTCGACAACTACCCTTCCAGTTCGAAACCCCATATATGATTAGTTTATCCATCGGAAGAAACACCAAACTCTCCGAATTCACAATGAACGAAATCGATGCCGTCGTTTCCATGGGCCCAGCCTACTACCGTATGGACTCAAAAGGTTGGATTTACACTGCAGTGAACCAGCTTACACGCAACGGCTCTGAACCTCCCTGGAGTAAGGACGGGTGGAACTTCGTTCCGATACATGCTGCGGAGGTCTTGGGGGATGATAATACTATGGTATGTGTAAGACGTGAACGACTTTTGTCTGAGTTCTAATGTATACCAGGACCTTACCTTCACCACAACCGCCATCCGAGCTCGCCTAGAATGTGAAACCACCACAAAGCAATACACCATACAAAACACATCCAGCTGGCTCGACACATTCGACTTAACAAACACCACAATCTGGGACGTAGCATCGAACCCCAAAAACATATCCACCGGCTACCAATTCAATATCATGGGAGCTTTAGCAACACCCTACGAGCTCCCGCTCTTCTGTCCCAACGACACCAGTCAAGTATTCTCCGGGGGGAGATGGTCCAATATCGGCGGCGGACTCACAAACCGAATGACCCACGTATTCACATCTTGGCCGGTGAACTTCACAGCGTCGTGGTTATCTGGGCCTGCTCAATCAGGGTTCAGCCTTTCCTCGAATCTAACCACCGTTTACCAGGAAGGAGCTCTAACTAGAAAGGAGGCATTGATACTTAGATCTTCAACCGTTGATGCATGTGGAGGACTTACGTCATCAGAGAAGGATAATCTCGAGATCAAGCATTTTGGTTTCTTTGCCGAGATACCTTCTTTCTCTTCGCTGGAATGTAGACCGGTTATTGAGAGCGTGGAGGCTGAGGTAACGGTTGATGGTAATGGAAACGTGGTGTCTTATTCTCTTATTAATACCCCGGTAGCGACGGATGCCCCTTGGAAAGATGCTTTCGTTACCTATACCAGGAATGAGTCTATGTTCGATATACCGCTCAACAATGCCGGTTTAAATGACGGAATGAAGACCGTGACATCGAGGTAAGATATTTACCACCTTCTACCGACATGATAATCAACTAACAAAACCACAAAGCTACGGTATCTACTTCCTAAACACCCTCCTCCAACTCCTAGACGACTCTCGTGACAGCACCCTCGCGACCGACACCTCCACCCCCTTCTACATCCACAACACCCTCGACCACCTCGACATGGACATATTGACCTACTGCACCTACACCCTCGCGTCTGACCCTTCGGACCTCCAAAACGCTTCCATCTTCGCAAATCTAACTTCTCAAGTCTTTCAAACCATGTTTCAGAACTTCGTTAGTAATAACGCTTCCCTGACAACCACCAATTGGGCGTACCAACCTCTGGCTGCCAAACAAGAGGATCTAGGTACTAGAGTCATATATAATTTCTCAGACGGGTATTTTAGGAAAGGTGAAGCCATCCAATACCCGGATCTCCAGACCCCAGGTACAATCACCGGGGTCATAAACCATGAAGCACAGATCCTACAGCTCAATGTCGTAGCTACTTATCTTACGATTTCAATCCTGGCGGTCTTGCTACTGGCGACATTCTTGATATTGTGGGTGCTGGATAAGCATTTGAGACCGTTGGAGAGGAATGTTGAGTGCTTGGCTGATGTGGTGGTTTTGGTTGTTGGGAGTGAGGGGTTGATGCAGGTGGTTAGGGAGGTAGGGGTTGGAGTGGGAGTGGGAGAAGGTGTTTTGATGAGGTTGGGGTGGTTTAGGGGGGTGGATGGGGAGGCGAGATGGGGGATTGAGGTGTTGGAGGGGATTGAGTGGGTTGGTGGGGAGTAGAGGTGAAGTGGGTGGAATGAGAGTCGAGGTATGAAAGATGAAGTCGTGAGGGCTCTCGGGAGGAGAAGCATGCGATGCAAAATGACTACAAAATTGTACATTACTATTGATATATATTAGCGAAAGCGTATCCGTTTGATTTAATTGGAAGTCTTGGCTGCTAGAGTGAGAGTGAGATGATATTTGATTGGTGAAAAGTTCTCCGACGATTACTTCACTTTCAGAGTAAGGTATTGTGAGATAGATTTGATATTTTCGCAGTTCTTGATAGGACATGAATGATAAAGTGAAGGCAGATGCGAATGCCAAGGCTCCACTAGCCTAATACGGCTAACACGTTCAACTACCTAAACGCTTTTTGTGCCACCTTATCTCAAAATCATTCTCACTTCCCCACTCCCGCTCCTCCTCGGCGACTCGTGGTTCTATAAGGTGCTACCAAAGCATCTTGGTCCCATTCTCGCTTTAGATCTCGGTATGTCTAGCGATGTTGTCTCTCTCATGTCTTGCTCACTTTCTCATCAGAAAATCCGCCACGTAGCGAGCATATCTACTTCAGCGTATACACCTTCGCTCCCACTTGAGCTTTGGGTTCATATTCTAGGGAACTTCGGTGTCAAGGACATCATCAGCTGCCAAGCCGCATCGAAGACTCTATACAATGCAGCCGAACTAGCCTTTGAGGATATAAAGCGAGAAATCTCGTCGTCAAGAATCATCTCCAGGGCAGATCGTGGTAAAGGAATCATGGAATTCAAGTGTTTCTCTGACTACGATCTTTACATAGACTACCAAGTTACCTTCAAAGAGATAAATAGGCCCGAGCCGGATCCAGCTGATTACCCCTACGAGCGACTCGGGGAACGATCAGTGGTCAGATTTCCAGCCAGGCCAGCTAATGTGAAATCTAAATTTTCGAGATTGTGGATATGGATTGACACCATCGCTGTAACACTGAGGTTCAATTGGAAAATTCTGGCTGCGACTGGTCTTCTACCTTTGCCGAGCAACGATGAAAATAACATGCCAATCATCTATTTTTTTGAGGTTGATGATTTCCCATACGTCTACTCTCTGAATCCCCCTTCTCGTCCTAGTGCATATTGCGATGGTAAGACCATTCGCATATGATTGAAATATGGCGTGTCTGCTAACAAGCTCCAAGAGTTCGATAATGAAGACGATGCCGAATATGACGAATCCGCCGAGGACGAAGAAGCTGGCGACGAGGAAATTCATGGCGAAGATGACTCTATCGGTCATGAAGCAGGAACGTGGAATCCATAAGTGAGGAACGCGAAGGTGACAAGGACGCCTGAGCTCATGGCTCTAAAAAGGACTCCGGTGTTATGTTAACAATACGTTGAAATCGAACTTCAAGGGTGCGATTGAGATAGGTTTGTGGTTGCTGCTCAGAGGCCCGAGATACTCCACAGGAATTCCGCTCTAACAGACACGCGTTATCTGACATCTTGAGAGACCTTTCCTGAAATCCCAGTTTATCCATAGATAGCGAATTGGGATTGGATGGATATTCTTCGCGCCATGCGTTCACACATCACTTCAAGGGTGATGATACTTAGATATCTACACCAGTAGTATAATAAGTGACTCTTCAAGCCTATCCACATCCTTTCCATTAACGACTTGCTCTAAAAGGATATGCCCACCGAATGGCCTAGAACTCTTGCTAGTACATACTTCTCTTTTGTGACCACCATATTCCACACCCATACACCCAGTCTCGATATAACCCACCATATGTACGACTACCTCAAGAGGAACCTTGATTTAGAGTATCCGGTGACTTTTTGTGCCAAACCTATTGACTTGGAGATTCGGGAGTATTAGAAGAAGAGCGGGCACACACAGCCAGTGACGCATCCCATGGAGACCTTGCAGCAGTCGATAGCTTGTTTACAGTGCTTGCAGTCGTGGTTCATGGAGGCTCCGACGCTGTCTGACCCGTAGGCGCGGAGTTGATGGTGATGACACAGGGTATCTGGGCGCGTATGCACCTAATACAGGCCGTTCTATTCCGTGTGCTGAAGAGGGGGCGCTCACAACGCAGTTTATGATGGCGACAGTGATCGCAAGCAGATCGGCGCGGGTGACCCGGGACGGAGACTCGTTGGGGTTTTGAAGAGGGTTTTTATTACCTGGTTTGGGAACGACCCAGGTAGGGTTGTGACCATTAGAGCGGAACTGTGCAAATGCCATTGGAAGAGGATGTTTGAAATATACAACGCTTCTAGTCGTGGTTCATGTTTGCTGGGAGGAAGCCAAGGTGAGGTGAGCGAGGTTACACGTGTTTGATTGATTGATTGATTCTAACGTTACACGTGTGCGGCGCAGGAGGGATCTGTCTGGTTAAGTAAGCCTCGCATTGATACGGCCGAACACCTTCTGGGACACAATATATTACCTTCGTTTGCATTTGTATCTTCATTTGCCCATTCTGGTTCAATTTGCATCATTCATGCCTTGGCCTCTGCTGAGGATTTACTGACCTTCCAAGATGCATCCGGAATGCCATAGTCTTGTTACTACCTGCATCTACCACAACGGACTTCATTCCTTGTTTGTCTCTTCATCTGATTGCCGCCTGTCTTCCGAAGTATTATAAGTATATAATATTCATGTACTCCAGATGATCGATAGCGATTCCAAGCTATTTAGAAGAGAAGGAATCGGCCATACTGGGTTAGGTGGTTGTAGAAGAGAGCGTAAAGATCACGTGACGAAATGATGTCATCCATGCGTAACTTCAATTCGCGTAAATGCCTTGATTCATAGAAGTTCAAAGACACCAGGGAAAATGAAAAATTATTAGAGACCATTCTTCTACATTCACTCCTCCACCACCACCACTTCTTCCCTGCACACAACGGCGCCCCACCATGGTGGATCGGAACGACAAGGGCATGCCCAGAAGAAAGCCTGTGGCAAAACCAAAGCCACCACCGCCACAACCTACCCAGCCTTATTCACCTCATGCGCATCATGCATCTCATACACCCCACATCTTCGCCGGTGCAGTTGTTGTCGCTGCTGCAATCTTCAGCTGGCCTTCACGATGGATTACCTCCGGCGCCCCAATACTCGTTTATACGATCCTCCTAGGCAAATGCAACGGATACCGCATTCTACCATTCATCCCACTTTGGACTCTCTTCGCCACTCTCAATCTTGCATACGCCGTAGCTTCGACATCATGGTTACTCTATTGGGTTTTCACTGCGCTGTGTTATCCTTCGATCCTGCTAGCTTGCCTCTTCCAATTCGATACCTCTGCTCGTCTCGCTAGACGTGCGTTTCGCTCTCTCTTGCGCGACTTGCAGTTCACGAGTGATAAGGTTGCGCTTTTCGATTTACCCGCTTTGGAAATTGATACTGGTGTGCAGGGACTGATGGTTATTCGAGGTCTCACCCTGTCATTATCAACCTTGACGGTTATTGCCCATGGCGTTGAAGTAGCCGTCAAGTTATCCGACGATATAGAGCTTGCCATTCAGACGGAAAAGGTTGTTGTCTCATTCCTTCGGAGGATAGAAATCGGCCACGTGTATGCGAATGTAAAAGGTGGTTTGCAGAAGATGACCTTAGGCAGTATTCCACTAATTAGGGATGAGAAGCCTGGTTTCCCGCTGATAGTCACCGATACGCCTATCCTGAGAGCAGCGGCTAATGCCTTGGATGAAGCCTCTCCCAGTCCATTGGAGATGAAACCAGCTGCAGCTCCAAAGCCAATCACAAAGGTCTCGCCTGGGGAAGAGAATGCCAGGGAATCGTATAAGAAAGCCCTTCAGCACATCGCAGAGACAAGTACACCTCATCTCGCCAGAAAGGCGTTAGAATCCATGCAGGAAAACGACGAAATCAAACCCTTCAACCTCGAAAACGGCAACGACATGCGAGCAGCCATCTGCGCCTACATCCACGACCAACCATCAATCCCTCATCCTCCATCCCAAGCCATTCCCGTCTCCACTCTCTCCCATTCTTCCTCACCATGGCTCAAAAAAACCTTACATCGACTACCTCTGCTCCTCCGCGTGCTCCTCTACCCCCTCAGCTACTTCCACCCCATAACGATTCAAACAATCACATCCGCAGGCTCCGGAAAATGGATGGTCGAACTTATGCAAAACTATTTCTTCAAACACTACACCACCAACGACGGCGAGGTACGACGTCTTGAAGCACGCATCTCCGCTTGGCTTGCGGATGCAAATTTCGCTGTGGAATTGGGGATGGTGAAATGTACAGCCAGCGTACCCATCAACACACTCTACAACATCGAGTGTGCAGCTAAGGTTGAGGACGTGCTTGCATACAGGATGTTATCCAATGCGGAGGATTTGACACAAGTGATTCGTCTTGGAGGCACAAACGCCACGATATCAATCCCTTCGTTCTTACTCCCTCATCATGAACACATTCTCCCCGAGAAACCGACCGAGACAGCCGAAATCGAACTTGAGGAGGAAATCCACAGTGCAGACGGGGCACCCAAGGCCGTACAAGTAGCGAACAAGCTGGAACGACTAAAGAAAGACGAAACGAGTATGAAAGTATCCGCACATGCACATTTACCTGCCGTATTCCACCAAGACCTACTAAACTTCATCGCCGCAACCCTCAAAGCAACAAAAGTAATCGAAACCGAAAAAGTAACCGAAGAGCTCCAAGAGCTCCGGCAGATCCGCCGCTCTAGCACACTTCCCCCGGAAGCCACCACCCTCGCGGACTCACTATCGCAAGAGGTAGTAGAAAACGAGCGAAGGGGGTTCAAGGATTTCATGGGCAAGGTGGATAGAGGGATTAAAGAGATGGGGCTGGATATGAGGGATGGGATGAGGAAGGCGGGTGTTAGTACTGTTAATGCTATGGCGAATGATCGGTGGATTGCGAAGTTGGTGGGGAAGATTACTAGGAAGTTGGAGGTGGTGCAGGCGGATGTGGGATATTCGGTTGATGTGCCTATTTCGTTGGAACCGTATCGGAGGAGGGCGGAGCCGGAGTCGAAGATTTTACCTTAGATGGTGGAGTGGGAGTGATGTAGGATGGGCTACTAATATCATTGATTCCATAAATTCATGCTTGTTCTATGTTTTATGAAATATGATATGCCGTGCCCAATCTTCAGTGTTATATATTATTATACGTTGGTTTTTTGTCTTGAACGTGTTTAGGGGCTTGGTTGGATGATGAGGGGAGGGGTGGTGGAGATTCAGCAAACTCCATGCCTATAGAATCCAAGAGCTTGACACATAAGGGAGAAAGTATTTGACTTCAGTAACCCCAAACATTTGAAGCTGATCACTTTCCAGGAAAGATTGTTCTAGGGATATAGTGTTGGATGTTGGTTAAGGTCCAGGGTTCTGGGAGTAGCCTTGGTTCTCATGTATCATGAGTAAGGCACATGGATGATTATTTTTAATGGAAGTCATGCGTCGAAAAAGCATTAGTGAGGCTTAACGTGCGATGATGAATAAATAATCATGAGTAATAGTTAATTTGACGAGGAAAGGATTGGTGGAAACGACCTTCACCATATTTCTTTATTTTCTCCAAATAATTGCCTACTTCGGTTAGTTTTTGGGGCCAAATCGTCTAGTCTAACGGTTCCCTCTCCACATGTTCGAGCCACGAGGTTTCAATAAGCTTAAATTCTTACGCCCAGAAAAGAGTTTAGTAATTCGCATGAAGTGCGTTCAGTAATCCATACCAAAATCTTCGTCGTTGGTCCAGAATCTACGCCACTTCATTTCAACCCTTGGATCGGGCGTCCAACGCTCTGATTATCGCATTATCGCATCGCTTGTCGCGGTAAAAGGATAGAGCGTGGAATTAAGCTATTACATACTAAATGCAGGCACCTCTGCGAAGAGTCAACATTCTAACGGTTTTCGTGATAGCGAGGTGGTTCAGAACCTGGAGAGAGATGATCGATGTTAGTCGAGAACCTCGCCCCTGACAGCTTGGCTTTTCCTATCCGAAGAACGAGCCGTTGAACGTGACTCTTGGTAGTCCAAATTAACGACTTATGTAAGACCTATCCACGGAACTCCACGGCGTAGGATGGGTAAGACGTTCCTCCCCGCCAAGCGAGAATAAGCCTTAGAACGTTCTTGGGTTCAGGTCAGGTCGGCTAAGCCATTCACGAGACTTAAATTTTCCTAATAGAGAAGGATAAATTTGAAATCGTTCTGCAGATTCCTTGGCATGATTGATTGTTCAGCCTTGTGATGTTCGAGACGGGTTTGGCAAGGGCTTAATTTTTGCACTCCAGACTATTAACATACGATACTTTTGATCCTTCGAATATGGGAAATGACTCGAGTCTTGGAATATCGTGAAGTCAATATCATGAGATATGGAGAGTCTGCAACTTCTTTCTACATAAAAGGGCTCTGATACTCTATGCCTACTCTATAGCACCGCACTCTTTTCGCTGCACTCCTTTCTCACACTCCCTTTACCACATGTCTACTTATTATTGATATTTATCCATTCTTTCCATATTGCCCATAAACCATGATATTATCAGGCTGGGCCAGCAAGGCCCTAGCCATCTGCCTAATTGCCACAGGCATCACTGCTTTCCCAACCACCTATGACCCCTTCTACAGCTACACCCTCTCGAACGCCACATCACTGAAACGCCAAGACGATCGACCCCTCCTACGTATCCTCCCCCTCGGTGCATCTATCACCAAAGGAGAGGCAGGAGGCGCACGTACCGATGGAGGTACAGATTACAATGCCGGGTATCGGATTTACCTACGGGCTAAGCTCATTGCTGAGGACTGGAAAGGTAAGCCGCAACACGGATGTTTTGGATATTATTGTACGTAAGAAATGATGTGCTGATAGGGAATGCACCACAGTAAACATGGTTGGCAAAGTACGATCCGGAAGCATGCTCGACAACGACCACCAAGGCGTAAACGGCCAAATCGTGTCCCAAATGGCCGAAGAAGCCAAAAAGAACTACGGTTATCTCCCGAACGTCGTCTTGATAAACTGCGGTACCAATGACGCAACTGGCAATGTAGATGTCGCGAATATCGGGAAACGGATGGAAGGTGTCATCATCGGCCTTTTCGATAGTAATCCCTCCGTTACTATTATCCTTTCCACCCTGCTGCCCAACACTTTCAATGATAATGGGAGGACGAACGTTCCTATCATCAATGCACAGTATAGGGATCTGGTATATCGCATGGCTAATGGGGTAGGGTATACAAGGAAATACCCCATCGTTCTTGCCGAGATGGAGAAGAACCTTCCTGAGAGCCTTTTGGAAGATGGAACGCATCCCGTCGACGCAGGCTACAAAGTCATGGCTGCAGTATGGTACTCGGCGATCCTTTCCGCCCAAAAGAACAACTACCTCCAAGAGCCACTGGAAACCAAAGATGATGACCTTCAACCCGGGAAACAGTGTCCCAAGGAGTACGGCAGTGGAAAGGAAGGCGGCATGGTCAAAATCGCTCTGGGTGCCGCAGCGGCGATATCAAATGATGGGACGTATCGTCATAAATCCGAGCAGTTTGACAAACCGATCAAGACGCTTAATGGGGAGAGAGATGATGGTATTCAGAACAAACTTTGGTTTGCACAGTTGGTTAATAAGGGGATGGCTCCCTATGCTCAGGGACAGGAGTTGGATGAGCTTGTCGAGGTTCAGGAAGATGGATGGTATTTCTATAGTAAGATGTTGCCTGAAAGGGTCCGTAAAGCAAAGCTAACATGATTTTCTTTTAGTGAATGAGGCTGGAGAAGGCGTCTTTGGAGCCAAGACAAGATTTGATCCTGATATCTCTTGTTTGGCGCGAGGTGTCAGGTTCGGAGATATCGTACACCCACCTTTCCTCCCTCCCTGCTTTTCTCAAACTAACTCATCATAGAACGGTGATGGTCTCGATGATATCCTCTGCGTCTCGCCCAATGGTGATACCTGGGCTTCCGTAAATACCGGCGCTGGATTGATGCGATCCGTGCCTGAATTCAAATACCTGGGCCTGTGGAAACCAGTTCCTACTGGACTTCCTCATGTGATTGAGCAAAAGCATGTCAGACGTAGGTCCTTCACCTAAATCTCAGTCATATTTCAACTAACATCATGTCAGTCGGTGATATCGACGGCGATGGTAGACTGGATGTAAGTATTGCATAGTCATATACCATGGAAGTTGATTTAACCATAATCGCAGTACTGCGTTATCCTCAACGACGGCGACATCTACTGCTGGCGAAATGGCGGCGTTGACGACATGCCAGAATACTGGCAGGGTTTCGGAAACGGGAATCCCACCTTCACAGCCAGAGGAATGGGCAATATAGACGGCGTGCGCTTCGTTGATATGTGAGTATCTATGGCTACATCCCCTGGTTCGTTCTTTCACTAACGGACTGCCGCTTACAGTAACGGTGACTACCGCTCCGACTGGATCTGGGTCGACGACGACGGTAGCGTCCAAACATGGATCAACCAACGCGGCCACAGCGAAACAGGCCACAAGAATCTGATTCCCAAATGGATTGTTGCGGATCCCGCTGAGCGCAGTCATCGAGGATTCCCTGGTGAGTTCGGGTTACGCAACTTCATCAAGTTTGGAAGGATTTTCCCAAGTGGCAGGGCTGATGTGAGTATTCCGACTGGGGAGATTGGTAGTGTGGATTTGAGGAATGTTGAGGCTAATGAATCTAGTACGTGCGCATTGTCGGCGGAGATAATGAAGGTAGGGATAAGGATTGGCATTGGGATATAAATGTTTGGCGCAACCTCGGTGAAGGTGGGGTGAGAACCAAGGGTGAAGGAATCTTCTGGTGTGATATCAAGTAAGTATCTCGCTCATTGCCTTCCCTCGTCATCATCTAACCTTCTACAGTGGCGATGGCTGGGACGACTACGTCTGGATATCCTACCTAGGCGACGTATCTATCTTCCTGAACGTCAAAGGCGAGGGCTCAACGACCTACACCTGGGACGTGTACGAACGACAATTCACGCTGCCAAATGTCAAAAATCGAAAGCAGGTCCATACTGGGTATCTCACTAATGATGGCAAATGTGGCTTCTTCGTTGTAGACAACCCTGGTGGTGCAGTCACGGGATACACTACCACGTTCTCGGGCGGCAAGTTTGGTATTACTAGGGTAGATGATCCGTTGAAGGGGAGGAGTTGTGGCACTCATCCTTTTGCGCAGAAGGGGTATGGGCCTGGGAGAACGGATTTCAGGACGCAGTTTGCGGATATTAATGGTAAGTTAGGACATTTGGCTTTAGTGAAGTATGTGAGTACTGATACTTGGGGTAGGCGACGGCATTAGCGACATGATGTGTCTTGACGAGAACGGCAGAACCACCGCGTATGTCAGCAACGGAAACGGGGGTTTCGATGATCACGGCCAAGTTAAGTTCACGGAAAACCTTGACCGTGCTAACCACCGTTGGGCGGATGTGGACGGTATGTTAAAAAGAATGCCCCTCTTGAATATGAAGTACTAATACGATTCGTAGGTGATGGTTTATGGGACTTCCTCTGGAGCGACAAATACACTGGTGACACATCCGTCTGGTACAACGGTGGTTTCCGAGGGACCGACGAAGAAACACGCGCCGGACTGGCTGGAAGTTCCTACTTCTGGAACAAAGCTGGTCCAGCATATCAAGGGTCCGCTTCAGGATGGTACCTCCATTTCCCACGGTACGGCGGTGAAGGGAGAGCCGATATGGTGGAGGCCGTTGGTCAAACCGCAGAGATGTACGTCTGGTACAACCGATGTCCAGCCGGAGGTTCTGGTGATGACAAAAACATCGACGTAGATAACTGGCCGACCGTCGACAATGGAGATGGTAGTGGAGATCCAGGTGATGGTGGTGGTGAAGGTCCCCCTGAGATTCCGGAACAGTGCCAGGTGCCTGGTCTCTGTCCTGACTTCAACCCTAACTGCGAGGCTGCGCGAGACTGCAAGTGCGACTATCTCACCGAAAGCCATGATCGACCGCCGAATTGGGAGATTTGTAAGGCGAGGGAACGGACGGAGGATCTTTGGAGAGAGTATGAGATGGGGAGTTGGATTGTTGGACAAGCTTCGTTCTTCAGCAATCGTCGTGATGGCTGGCCTGCAAGTATGCCAGATACATTTGCTGAGGTATGTGAATGAAGGTGTTTGTATTCTTGAAGGACTATCTGCTAACGCTTTAATCACAGTACAACGGAAACGGCGAGAGAGACACGGAGCAGCAATGGGAATGGCCTTGTGAAGTCCGCAGCAAGTGCGAAATGGATGACCTCTTCAACGATTGCGAACGCTGCGTCGACAACTGGCAGCGTACATTTGCTGTAACAGCGATGCGAAACTACGCCAACATTCTCGTGCGCTTCCGGGCGAACGTGTCGGAGGAGCTGTTCAAAAAGGTAGCCGACCAGAACTCACTGCTGAAACACTACACCCGAACCAAAGAGTACGATGACGAGGAATGGTCTGACGGATCGATCCTGGCCCTCTTCGCTGGTTTTGCAACTGCCTTTGGTGCACTCCCGGGAGGTGCAGCGCCCGCAGCTGTGGTGGGAGGTCTTTTGACCGCCGCCTCTGCTGCAGTGAATGAGTTGCAAGCTCCCGATCCTGGAGACTCGCGCTACGAATCACTCGCTGCCATTCTTTCTAATGGCCTGTCCGATATGATAGGAACGGTATACGATGCCTTCGACAAGCACTACAACGCTCTTTTCAACGAGAAGCCTCCTCTCGACAGCCAGACATATCACTATGCCCAAGACCCAGCGCGCCTCCCTCAGCTCCTTCAACCCGGCATTTTCGGCGACAACAACGTATCCGAGGCCATAAACATCGACAGCAAGCTAGCCGGAAACATCATTTTAGCACCTGTTCTTAACGCCTTATGGACGTATGAAAAGCTATTCGTGGTTCGTATCCCACCTGGCGGCATCCAAGCATGGAATGGATTTCCCGCAGCTCACTTCGTATATCTACCGTGTGGAAACGACATCTACTGGAAATCCTACGATGGAGGGAATAAGGAAAAGGAACCACAGTACATCACCGAAAGGAAATGGTGCAGTGAAGAAGGGGCAGGCCATTTGATCTTCGCATGGAGTTCCAAGAAAGAGGAGATGTTCTACGAGTACGATTTCAAGAGGCTCTCAGACAATGGTATCGCCCCTGAAGCTATCATCCGGAACTCGATTGAACTGCAATTAGCCACTGGAGCCTTCCAATCCCAAGGGAAGAATCTATTTGCGGATAATGTTCAGAGAGCCATCGATCGGAACAATGGAGGTGGCCTTACAAGCCGGGAGTTCTTCTTCAACCTACCATATTGCGACTTGGGTGGCAAGACTTGGGGTGAGGTGGAGGCTTGTGTTGGAGGGATTGAGGATTGCCTGAAGCCGATTATTTTGGAGGCTTGTGCTCAGGAAACGGATAGGAAGGGATATGCATGGCCTTTGAAGGAGTAGTGGATTGAGGGTTTGACTTTATTCTCTCCTTTGTCCATTTTTCTTTGTGATTATTTTCACTATTTATACCTCTCAAGACGAAGGAATACTGCTTGGAGTTTTCTTATGTATTTAACTACCACCATATTTACACGTTTCTTTGAGTAACAAAGTTTATATATAGCTCCGTTTTGAAACCTACGCTTACTAATGATTTGACAGAAAAGCAGGGCAGCCTGCGCATTCACGTGACTTTTATCTTTAGAGGGTGTAATTGATGAAGTGTGGTTCGGAATTCAAATCAACCCAAGTTGCATGGTTTACGCATGCATCCTCTATATCACATACTCTTTTCACTAGATAGCCTACCAAATCCCTGCTTCAACGCGATATCTAGAACTCAAATTCAATTGGTCAAGGGGTCAGCAAGACCGATGTATGTCGGAAGAGCGGACGTCTGGGCATGCATGATGGTGCAGTGTGATGCGGTTACATGGATTTATCACATTTGCACGACGTGTAGGAAGCTAACTGGACACCATTTAAATATTCCCTGGTTAGCAGAGAGAGATCAACCGCTCCAATGATACATAAATCTCCCCCTAACCTCAGCGCGGGGTATAAATTCCCAGTATTGAACTCTTCTTCCGTTATTTCAGACCTCTTCACTTCACCTCACCTCACTTCACTTCATTAGCGATCGTCAAATTCAATACCGACTACCCGAGCCAAACACTCAAAGGAGCAAATCCCACCATGAACAACCAGTATTCTGGTCTATCAACGATTCAAGTCCAAGAACTCAAGAAATCCGAATCCTTTCGAGCAAAACGCTACATGGATGGCAAGCAAGGCCAAAGCATCGGCTACGGCCATCACATCCCCTCACACCCTGGAGTATTTGAAAAGCTCGGCACTGAAGAGGTCACCCAGGAGCAGGCGGATTGGCTACTTCAAAGCGATATCAGTGAAGTGGTGCGACTTTTGAGGCACTTTCTTGGCCCCGAGTGGGACAGTGATTTGAATCCTTCGCAAAGATATGCCATTATTCGTCAAGGGTTCAAGACTGGAGCACCGAGTACGGCTAGGGCGATTAAGGAAGCTCTGGGAAATGGAGACTTTGATGATGTTGCTGATGTGTTGGAATATCGTTGTCGTGGTGGACATCAGGGGGAGAGAAAAGTTGATTTGAGTGGAGCTCGAAAGTTTGAAGCTGATCTATTTCGTGGGAAGATCGTTATGGAAGATGGGGTAAACTCGGATAGCGTTCAAGCTTCCGGGAGCGATGGTGGCTGCTGCGTATCTTGAGTGAGAAGTATGCATTACAGAAGGGCATGTTGCCGTTTCGCGGAACTTCAATTTGCTACATAACTATGAAATTCAATTTTTTGGGTAAAGATGAGGAAAGTCCTTTTCCAACTGTTCAACGCACTCTCCACCGGCCCTGGATAAAATCTGTTGGGTATGAGAAAAACATTGGAATGCAGTACCATATTCACCTCTCTGATAATACCAAGTGCACAGACACTTGGTGGAGAACAGGAGGCCATTAGTCACGCAATCCCAGATGATCTCGAGCTGATCGTTTAGGATCAATAGGGTTTTGTGGTGTAGATTCCTTGCAATCAGGTACGCGAGCCGATCGTTTTGAAGAATTTTCCAAGCATACATGAGGAATTGATGAAGGCATATAATCGTCTGCTGAGACCTGTAGCCGTGTTTGAACCTTGCATATTCTAGAAGTTGCTCGAAATCGAAAACCAAATCGGGAAACACTCGAGATCGGTCCCATTGTAAAATGAAATGGGTCCTCATCTGAGGAATAGCGAATGTTGGTCGAAGTCCAAAGCGGTCTTGAAGACCGGAGATGGAATTTTCATAGCCAACTCGAAGTAAATCGGTTACTTCAGACTTTTGCGCCACTCGAAAATGGAAAAGTAGGTCCTTGAGTGGATCGGCCTCTGGAAAGGGAGCGAACTCCTTCCTGGCATCCTCTAGAGCTTCAAGAAAAGGTCGAAGAAGGTGTCCATGGGTACAAAGCACATCCTTGTCTTGCAAATGCGAAAAAACTCTCCAGATCCCCACAAGCATGTCAATTCTATCACAGAGGATGGCACGTGGAGCAAATTGCAAGATAGACCCAAACAAATCCCATACATCATTCCTTTGGCCACTTCGGGCAAGACCTGGGAGACGCGCAGACATCCGTGAAAGCTTCTGCCAGCTTACATCGTAGTCCACCTTTGGCTCAGTGGATAGAATATCAAACCGACTGGATGGAAAAGAACCGTTTGTGTAATGTCTTGTCTCAAAGTCTACGACTTTATCAATGCAACGCTTGATAAGGTCTGTTGGGAGTACCAGTTCCATGCTTCGTTTAGGTAACAAAGAGGGTAGCTGTTTGCTTCCAGTTCTGTTGTTTGATATCATCATGGGTCGTTCTGGTTGATGATTCGATGGCGTGGCCTTTGATACGGCTTTCGCATCCTTCCTCTTATAGGCCCACTTGTCAAGCTTCCTTTTCAATTGAGATTGTCTACGACGTCTATTAGCCGAAAGAGATCCATTCACTATCAGGTGTATGAAACAATACTAACGTAATGAGAACCCCATAAGCAGACATTAGCGTCGATATGACGTTTTCGAGAGTGAGATGCCGTTCCAAAAAATGATAACGGATGGAGCCCTTGATCACTGGCCAATCCTCTTCGTCAATTTTATCCGTCTTCCAGCAAATATCTGTCGTGTTCACGTGCGACTGATTGGCTGAACATCCTGCCATTGTGAATAGCGTCAGTCATTTGTTTCGGAGAATTTCGAATAACAAGCTTACTGAAGGGGAATAAATACTCCCTAATAGCACATGGTTTGGAGCTATCTGCGTAAAGCTCAAGTTGTGGCAAGGCCTGATTGGTTGCGGCACTGGAAAAGTCTAATGCATATTGATATTCCAACCGAACAGGTACCCCCTGACGACCTTGGTGCTTAATTCTCCCGATTGGTTCACGGATTTAAAAAGTTCAATGCATATCAATATTCCAGCCGCATGGGTGCCAATGAGAACGACAGCTTTGAACCACTTGTGATTGGCGGATGGATTTCAAAAGTTCGATGCATCTAGATGAATCTGATTGGTTTGTAGAATCGGAAGGTTGCATGCCTATCAATACTTTAGCTGCATGCATATCAATATTCTCACTGCATGTTTCTCCGTATTCTAGCTGCATGGGCATCACCAAGGATAGTTGCAGTCTTATACCTTGACCGATTGGTTGACGGAAATGAAAAGTTCAATACATACCAATGTTCCAATCGGATGAACACATACAACGGCTGAAGAGATATTTTCGGATATTTTCATGGATAGATGCATTTCAAGAGTAGGCTGCATATCAATCCCACCAAGGCACAGTAAAAGCCGCACTCCGTTAATGCCGTATCAAATCACATAAAGAAACGTCGTTGATTATATACCGAGGCACATATAGGTCTATAACTATTAGAGGAACGAGCATGATGATAAGGACGGATATTATCTTCCATGTGTCCTGGTTATAAACCCTATTGGTTAGCAGATGTTAACTTCATTTACTTGGAGTGCGGGTACGAGTTGGCCATTCACACTCAGCCACATCCTTTGATTGATACGACAGCATTAGACGCATGATTTCTTTATTCTGTTTGCCTTATTCTGTTTGCCTTTTGGAACCTCAATAGTTGTGGACATCGCCGATCGGGCTCACAAATTTTCGAACATATTACCCTCCTCTTCCCTCGCTCGGAATGTACTAGAAGTCCCTCATCTTTGGACGAATACTATCTGATGAGCCATGGCGTCTCAGAATGCCTCTGTCATTGCAAATCGCACCCGTGAATGTGTTAAGAGAATGGAAAAGGAATTCAGGTATCTCCCCTTCCCACCTTTACTAGTCTATCATTAACACTTCGGCTAGTGAAAGCAATGAGGCTGCAAGGATCCTCATTATCTTTGGGCGGATGGGAGCGGGGAAATCTTCCCTCCTAGAGGATTTGACTGACACCGAGGGATACTCACAAGAGGGAATGGATTCTGGTTAGTGTTTACCCTTATGTTACCATGACGAACTTCTAATACTTGGTCTAACAGTGACCCGGGAATATCAAATCGCAAGGGCATCGATCGCCAGTAAAACCTACTACATTATGGACACACCGGGCTTTGATGACAACAACCATGTCGAAACTTTCCAAGAAATCGTGCGGGGCATCGAGGCTGTCCGGAAGCATGCCAAAATAGTCGGCCTTCTATATGTCTACTCCATGAACTCCGTTCGTGCTGACAACACCGATCGCAAAGTCCTCAACTTGATCCAATGTTTATGCGGAGATGAATTCATCCCTCACATTACATTTGTGACAACATTTTGGACTGTGCCATGCGATGAAATGAAAGGTCAACTCAATACACGCTTTGAGTTTCTGCTGGACTTTTGGTACAGTCTCATCAAGGTTTGGCCAAGACTCTACCAACACGGCCAAGAGTATAGCCCAGCTGGGGAAAAGACCGGAGAATTCCTTTCCTGGTATAGTAATCGACCGCTAATTGCACAATACGCAAAGCAGAAGATTGCTCGTCGCTACTCCGACGTTCCTACCAGTAGTCCCAGAATTATTGATGAGCTGAGAGCAAGCACGCCATTCCATCTTACGGCAGCAGGAAAGTTCCTTCATTGCTCTGCACCCGAACCCAACAACGCTGTGCCTGGGACCCAGCAGGAAGGGCAGTCACGAGTTAGCAGTGAATCCCCTCGAAAAGAACCTTCTTCAAGAACCACCAACCCTCCACCTAAATGCCATGATCCAGTACCCAGAACTAGTCAGCAAGCAAGTCAAGCGTCCGGAAGTGGTTCGAAATCTCAACAACAATCTTCTTCTAAAGACAAGAACCTGGCCCAGCCCCAGCCTGACTTACAGCCAAAGCCTCCTCAGCCCAACCCACCTGGAAGAGATAAACCGTGGTATGAATGTGTCGCAGAAACGATCATCGCTGTCAGTCGAAACGTGAATGTAAGCGCCTCAGTAGATGTCCCTCGTATTGGCTTCTCAACTGGCTTTCCAACTCGGCGACCCAGTCCACCACGATATAGGGGAAGGATAGGTAAGTTCCCAAGAACGCTAATACTAGTATCCCTTGGTTACTCATGTATACCTAGACCCATCTTCACACTCCGTAGTTGATGTCATGAATGCCAGAGGTATGGCATCCTCACTGACGGATCGTCAGCTATACGCCACCCGACACGGAATCGTAGGAAATCCGGGTTCGGCAGAATGGAATGGTAGGATTCGACAGCACATCCTTCGTAACCCTTAGCTTTGCGTTTCCTTGTTCCTTTATTCTCGTCCTTTGATTTTATGAGACTTGGGAGTTTCCAAATTGGTTATGCTGTCGTTTTAGTTAGGTATAAGTTACATGGGGTTTCAATATTTATGAAGGCACTAATGATACGATCAACTATGGAATATTGAAGGCGATAGGATAGATGATGAAAACGGTCAACTTATAGTTTATGCCCGAAGTTAGTTATCTACGATCGCTAAGTGGTGATATTATTCATGGTATAGAATCCGATGTTTTTAATAATACAACCCACAAATGTAGGTGAAAGGAACGAAAGAGCAAGTTAAAATACTGATTCCAATAAGGGCATTTGGTACATTCTATGCTAGGTAGATATCTGTGATCCCATTGTCTCCAGTTTGAAGGCATTCTCCATCCATAGTTCCATTAAAGTAACAATCCCCGATAAGACAGTATTTCCGCTCAGGCGTACCATCCAGTAGGGGACGCAAAACAAAGGGAACATCGCCCCCAAACAAAACGGCAACCATATCCCCCACTTTTGCCTGGAATGGAACGAAGCCAATATGACCCCGACCAGTAACCGCGAACCTCCGGAACTTGGTTGTAGCGAGGTGTGCATTGTCGAAATCGCTAATGTCAGCATGCGAAGGGTCCGAGTCGGGACGGCCCGTGGCAACCCATTCCCTCCAGCTTTCGAATTTTACTGCATCTTTCGAGGCATCGGCTCGTCGCCAGAAATGGTTTGTAGCATCCCAACCACATGCCAGACCTCCGCACATCGTCTCCCAGAAGTTGGTTGGTATTTGGGAAGTGATATAACCTGGTGGGACGGGGCTTTCCTTCTCGTTGGCTTGGGCCAGATCAAGCCAACTCTCCAAGGTTCCGGTGGAGATTCCTCCTTCACTATCCTCACGACTCGGCTCAATCTTGGAAATAGTATCGTATAGAATGCCTTTGCAGACTAGTACGCCACCTGCTTCTTCGCGTAACTGAGCCTTGTAGTCGCGAGATGCGTGAAAGTACGTAATACTATAAGTGCGACTCAATGTGGTGGTATGGTATATTTCATCGACCTCTGCTGTCCAGTCTGGGACGAATGAGGGCAAGCTGAGTGAAAGGCGTCGAATACCATATGCATGATTGAAAACATCTAGCTTTCCCGTCCGGGCTATGGCTCTGAGTGCTACTCCTCGAAAGACATCTTCCATAGGCGTGACATAGTCTGGCTGGATGAAATTTTCCCATACCCCGGTTGCTAGACCTAACATCCCGTATATCTTATCTCGAGGATCAAAGCAGCGTCTTGTACGAAATGCCGCAAGTGTCTGCAAGAAGGTATATGCTTGGCGATCCGATCGTATAAACGACAGCATGTCCAACCTGGTAAACGCATCCCAGACACAAAGTCCACTCCTTTCATTGACATCCATGAAGCAAGTTTCATTTGAGCAGCAGTCATTATCATGAGCGTTGACGTTTTTGAAACTTTGAAGGACAGTATCTCCCGATACTTTGGAGTTCCCAAGATAAAACCAAAGCTCTTTCGCAAGTACAAATTCTTGCACAGTCCAGACTCGCTTCCACCAGTCGAGGTCAAAGAAACGGATGATATGCTCTCGGAGGCCCTCCGATGCCGTGGTTTGTCCCTCGATCATTATGGTGGGGGTTAAAGCAGGACTATAATGAATCTTTTCATGTTTCCCTGTCGTCTCGATGAAGTCCAGAGCCATCTTACTACCAGCCCAAGATTTACCAAGGAATATGACAACGCTCGCGGCTCGCTCATAGACATATCGCATCTGCGCTACTTGATATGTGCGTTCATCTAGGTCATTCTGATTGATGCAAAGGGCATCGATCCATAGTGTCCTCACCTCATGTGGGTGTTGGAGATGTTGCAGTGCGATGAATAGGTTATCAGTGACGGGAACACTACATCCCTCAACTTCAATGGTATGATTCAAGTCAGGTTTTCCCCATACGTAGGACAGGGCTTCGTATGGAGGTGGATCATTGAGAGAAACGACAGTGAAGGAGCATCGAATGGATCCGCCGGAAATCGTGCCTTTGGCAGGGTTGAGGTGAAGGAGTCGTGTCTCGTGGAGATCTTTAGAGAGAGGTTGATAAAGTGTTCGGGTTGTATGGTCTTCTATGGCCATTTTGCGTTGAGTTCCTTACGAACCAGTTATTTTTTTCAAGTCGAAGGGGGATAGTTGTGTGAGTAAAGAGATAGTTTGGGGGATTTTAGATTATTATAAGTCGGCAGTGGTTGCTTCTTTATAGGTCGGGCATCAGCTGAGGTTTCCGCCCCCCAAACGTGCATATGCCACCCGTGTCGCCAACCTATCAACTAGCAGGAATCTTAATCTCGCAACAGGGATTCGATAAGGCTGCGTGATATCTATTTTTAGTTGGTCAGTAAGAGTGAAGGGATACAACGCAAAGTATAAGCCTAGGGAGTACACACATGTGCCTTAGAGCCAACAATATGAATGTGAACGATTGAAGTTATAAGAGGAAAGGAGTATAGAGAAAGGAAAGGAGTATATAGAAAGGAATTAATGAATTCAGACGAGTTCAATCTCTGCAATCTCAGAATCTAGCCTCGAGTCATTTTCCGGCAGTGTAGTCTTAAACCAGAACATCCCAATACGTTTCCATTTCCCCACAGATTTTGTTAAGGCTTCACTTTCCGTACCTTCAGTATTATCATCTACTGGAATCACAATAAGGCCGCCGATGTTAAACTTATGCCTCGCGAAGAGTAAAACGTAAACAAACTTCCTCTCTTCGATCTTGCCATTATCTATATGCCATCCACCAATTGATATAACTTCGTTCAATGATTCACTTAACGACATCGAATTAGAATCATTGGAAATAAAGCCCGGTAGTCCTATCGGTGGCCACTGTTGAGGTTGACAGTGGAGTAGAGGAGCCCGAATCGTGAGCGAAGGGAATTTCGCTGGATTATTGAACTGCGTAATTATAGAGACTGTTGCTGTAATATCGTAGGATTGTGGCGAGAATGAAATGCCTTCTGCTTCATCATCAAGACCGACTATTCCCTGGAGAGATAGCCAGGACCAAGAAGGAAAGTTATTGATTCTTTGACTGCGCTCGGGATCCATGGATTTCCAAAGCAAATGACCAGTAAGCTGAGTCTGCCACATACCAGCCATAATCTCAGATTTTGCAACCCAGGCAAAGAGGTTGGCTATTCCAGCTATAGCGTCCCATCGATCGGAGCTATGCGTTACTTGGCACCCAGAATACACGTTCACTAAGCGCCACCACAATTTGGCCCACCGCTTTTCATACCAGGTATCTCCTCCGCGTAGTATAGCCCCTCCAATCGTTTGCTTTGTGTGTCCCCTGAAAGGATTTACGTCACTGCCAAAGAGCTTAGGTGCGTCGAATTCAAAGAACCTCTCGTACATGCATTCCCAGCTTAGTCCTTCTAAGCCAAAATAGAGAGTTCTTGGGGCGAGGGCGCGTTCCTGAACGACCCAGGCCCGTCGGTATAAGGGATGCTGCATTGAAGTATCACTGAACGTAGTTTTTCTTGACTTGATCGATCCCGTGCGGTTCAAGTGTAGAAGGTTTCCCCGCGCAGTTTGGATATCGCATTCTAGGTTTGCAAGTTGTATTCGTGGAAAGTAACATCCCCCTGTGCTATCATGGGCTGAAAGGGCGGCAATGCTACAGATACTGTTCGCATAGATAGCACCCATTCTAGACGCCTCTGATTCCCAATCTTCGATATCGCCTTGGATGATACACAATGAATCGATCCAAAGCGCGGTACATGCAAGCCTCATGGTGATATCTACTGCATCTTGAAATGTCTGTGGCATGTCGTGGATGGGGATATCTTCGAGGAACTGATCGTAGTTTTCTCGTAATAGTTCTATCGGCATGTGGGCTCCCCAGCAGTGCGAGAGGGCAATGTATTCCAACTTTGGGTCGTCTTGCTTGATCTCATGAAGTTGAATCCTGATACTTCCACAGTTTGAGATCTTTAGGACCCTTTTTGGCTGGTCATGGGGTATACTTCCTTGCCTTGCGCATTTCTCGTGTTCAGAAAGACATCTTTCTATCCAACAGCGAGCAACGTCTAGAGTGGCCTTCAATTGAGTAGAGGAAGTCCGCCACGAACGGCTTTCTCCCTCATCGAACTCTGCAGTAAATACTTTTTCCTCTCCATGATTACGAACATAAAGAGGGCAGAAGATTATTATTCCACCAGCACACCATAAACTAATTCGGATCCTCCCGTTAATAAAGGCGATAAGTAATGTAAGTTGATCGTTGGGCAACTTCCGTGAAACACCTTCACAAAGAGAAACTAGTTTGTATAGTATTGAGCATAAATGACATCCGTTAACCGCAGATTCAAATAGATATTTCGCGTTAGGATGGTGCGGCCAATTTTCGATGAGGTTGCTCGGTTGCAGAGGATCTTGAGCTAACAGCTTGCTTTGTAATATAATATTTGTGCATATAAAACATAGTTGGTGAGGCTCCGGTCGGAATTCTGGGTCGATATGAGGACCGAGTCGGAATGGCGGATGGATTTGGGCATCTGGATCTCGGTCTATAAAATACCATGGGATTGCTTCAGCATCATTCACTGGAGTCATGGTAATTTTGTAAGAAGGTCTTCGATTAGATAGGCAAGAAAGAGCACTTGAAAGAAGTATGTAGGTATTTGACTTCAACATGTCATGTATAGATATCTGTCTGCCTAGGCTTATTAATTGGTTGCGTGAAAATTTTCACTGCGCATTGAGTAATATAAGCCGTGTTATATATACTTCATAAGAGAAGCGTGAGTGGTCGATACAGAAGACTTGGTCCTAGCACTGTGATTTGTAATTGTTTATAGCCGATTTTGGAGCAGAATAAGTAAATTACGAGATGTAATGTAATCTACTGTTTTATATTTGGAATGATGCTGGTAGAACTAGTAGGAACAACACTGAACTTTTGGGTTTAGGTGGACTGTGAATAATGGATCCATTCATGTGGGACATTATTCCAGGTTCATTATATCTATGGCGACATGGGACTTTCCCATATATGGAAGTTGAGCTTTTGATTTTCGGCACGTGATATGGTACTGAATTTACCGGAAGGGATCGTCGTCGATGTGGTAGACCACAAGTACGATCCTGAATATCAAAATATCAGCGGCTGGCTTCTTCAAACATCGCGGCTTTTTTCTTCGTTCTCGTTAGTGATCAGCACCATCTTGATATCATCTGGTGGTGGGCACTGGCCCTCCAATTAGACATGTCTTAGGTGAATAGGGGCTCGGTACAGGTACTTGAAGGCGACTTCCCCTTCCATTCAATTCATTCCTTCTACCTTCTCCATCCATCGGTCGAAATGTCAATCACCGACCTCTCCGTCGAGGTCCTCCTTGAGGCCTTCGACCATCTTTCCTTGCCGACCTTGCATATCGTCAAACAAACATGTATCCACTTCAAAGACGTAGTTCAGCTCTCCATTGAGGCCCAATCCTGGGAAATTAAAACGAATTATACTTTTTGCCGAACCAAAACAGTCACACACCTCATAGCGCCCGGGGAAGACCCTAACGGCGGCGTTCTACTCCCTACTACTATCGACTTCTCCCTCTTCAAGCGCATCTCCTTTACAATCAACATGAACAATTATCATTTGCTTCTTAATAGTAACAGCCGTCCTTATCTTCTCTACGACAAAAACTTCGCCACGGAGCTCAAGAGCTTGCTTGAATTAGTACCATAGTTTCCTTGTCTAAAACGCCTAGACATCTACTTCGATATGTTTCCATTAAGCCATGAGACTGACTTGAGTGTGGGAATCATGTCATGTAGGAGACTGTCACTCATCAACATGGTCCAAATCCATATCATATCACGGCTGGTTCATCAATCTTATGACATCCATTGGGGGTCGGCCCCATGTACCTGCACCCCGTACGTCCCCTCCACCAAAGTTCTCGATTTGGCACGCTACGTTCTGAAGTCAACATTCTCTCGTCCTTCTTGATATGAAAAACTTCACAGCAAAGATCAAGACTTCAAGAGTGAGAATTCGAGAATGCGAATGGGCAATTGGAGTTGTAGTTAAAATGATTAAGATCAATGTAATCACATACTGGGTGTACCTAATATATTGGAGTGTTGGTAAATGAAGCGGGAATGGTGGACTCAAAGCTCATGTGGAGAGTATAGATGGTCAATGCAGTTCTCAGTAGGAGACAATAAGACGCTCAATGAAC
>AJFL01002545.1:0-17602 GCA_000467735.1 Rhytidhysteron rufulum CBS 306.38
CCATCTATACACATCCCCTCACACTCACTCACCTCCCTCCCTCATACCCACACCACCACACATGCACCCCCACGACAGAAAAACAAAGAAACCCATCTATACCATCCACATACCCCACCATGCATACCCACCCACCACGACATGCGCCCACGAAAAATAGCAGAGGTGGGAAAAAGAGAAAAGATTCCTCAAAAGAGAAGAAAAACCGACACCATCGCTAATGAGTTCCTGAAAGATCAAAAGGCCCCCTTACAAATCCATGAAAAAGGAAGAAAAAAAGGGGGAGTTAAAAGGAAAGAGTGAACTCATCAATCAACATACTAAAGGGGTAATAGAGCTTCGAAAGGAGAAAAAGAAGAAAGCAGGGATGTCTCCATAAATCCACTAGTGCGCAATAACGGAAAAAGAGAAATCTGGTATCGCTGCTGCTATTATTATATGCAAAAGCAGGTGTGTTGTATGTAGAATAAAAGCTCTAGAAAAAACTCCCCATGTCGATTAGTTGAAGAGGAGAGAGAAATAAGTAAAGTCGATATATATAAATGTGCTTGCAAGCAATCGAGGCCGTTAATCGTTTTAGGACTGGAAGTAAGGGTTGATTACGGGATCTGTGGTATCTTGTAACGTCCGGGTATCTACGATCGTTGGAGTAAAGCAAATCAGATGGATGATCTAATAACGTTGCTTGCCGAGCAGAGAGTAAGAGTATGCACAGTCTCTCTCCGTTTTCATCTGTGGCGCACAAAATGTTAGCTAGCGTTCCACTAATCACATCTTCTCGAAGATAACTCACCTGAATCATATACATCCTCGTCTTAGCACTGCTAACACCACCGATAGCATTAACAGTAACCTCGCCATTAGGTCCCAGTACATCCTCCCAAACACTGACGGCGATACCCGTCCTGGCAACTCGTTCAAAGCACGTCTCCCCAAGCGTGACATCTAATAATGTCTCTCCCTTCGTCTTTCCTTGAATGAGGATGCGCTTTTCTTGTCCTGGTTTGCGGGTTCCGGGGCTACCTGCACCATACCTCATTGATGTTTGCGGGGTCATTGGATCAGGCATCATGATTGTGAGACGTGCAGAACCCATGTCTCGCCACTTGGATTGTGTTTCTCGTTGGTAAAGGCGGATCTTTGTGTTTGTGATTCCTAGAGGAGCGTTGGGTGCGCGGCCAGTTCCATCTGGGGTGCTGGAACCGGAGCGAGAGCCGGAACCACCAGAGCCGAGACTATTGGTGCTTCGAGATCCGTCACGTGAGCTGAGAGTCGACTTGTGAATGTTAAAGAGTCGGCCTGTGCCACTGAATCGCTTCAGTGCTGAGGAAAAGGATTGTCTGGTTCCAACGGAAGAGTCAGTCACTGCTGAAATTGAAGCTGCACGGGTACTTGAGGCACGGTAAGAGCTCCTGCGTCCGAGTGTACCTCCAAAGTTCCACCAACTGTTTGAAGAGCCGGCGGAGGATCGAGCGGCGTTATGACGATCCATGGCGGCAGCCCAGCTGTCTTGTTGGCCATAGGGCCCTCGAGCATTTTGCAGCGCAATGTAGGTAGGGTTGTTAATACGCGCGTTATTGATCATTGCGTAGAGGGCTTCACACTCCTCTGGGCTGCGGCTGCGGAACATGACATTGTTGCCAGTCTTGATTCTAGAGTCAGCAGTTGGTGGAGACCGAATTGAGATATCGACAGCAGTGCCGCGACGAAGAGGTACCAAGGGAGTCAGTTCTAGGCAGACTAGCGGGGCGCGCCCTTCAGGTTGGAGAATCTCGTCGCCATCTGTGACGAAAGGCTTCGAATGAACATCAGTGACCTCAAAAGCTTCGATCTTTCCTGGGGTAATCACGATACTGCACTCATCAGGATGTAGAGTCTCCCACTTCCCAGCATCCGACCAAGCGAAAATTGAGGCAATGCTCTTTGCTGCAGCTGTACCTTCAGCGCCCTTTGGTACAGTTCTATACGGCCCATTAGAAGCGGATTGGGATGGTGTAATGGTTCCATTCGGCAGAGTGTAGATTGACGATGGAGGGGAGACCTTAGGAGACTTCTGAGGCTGGGGAATTGGCACCAAAGGTGTAGGTACATCATCGTCGAGCTCATCATCGGACGAATCAGACGTCGCAGACTCCTCTTCTTCGTCGTCGAATGTTTCCTCTTCGCTTTCACTGGAGGATTCGGTAGCTGTCGATGGCTCGTATTCATGCTTGAGAGGCGATGATGACCGTCTACGAGTCTTGAAGCCTGGTAACGTAGGCGTAAAAACAGGCGTGTTCGATGCCTTTAGCGTAACGGGGGTCGCTGGACTTGGTGACCGATGAGGTGGCACAGGCGGTGGTGCGTCATCCTCTTCTTCTTCTTCTGGCTTAATCAATGCCTCCTCATCGGGCTCTGGAACCTGGTATTCTAATTTAGGAGGCGCCGAGGACGGAACATATTTCAAAGGCTCAACATCCTCGGGCTCATTATCCTTTACCGGTGTGGTAGGCTGACTGGTCTTCCTTATTTTCGGAATAGTGGGGAGGTCGAGCGAGGGTACAGACGATGTTCGTCTGTGCGGCTCGGGGCGCTTGGGCGCTTCGTATCCATGTCTCACATCATAGTAGTCGTCATCATCCTCTTCAGATTCATCCGAATTTTCCGGCTCAGACGTAGGCATCCAAACACTAAAACCTTTGCTTGACGGGGCAGATAATACAGATGACGAGGTAGCGGTGTAGGTATGTGAGCGTTGGCGCCTGGATGACCTTCTGGATGACCTTCTAGATGACTTCTCCTCAGGCTCCGGAGCAGGATCGTCTAAAACGATTTGTCTCGACGGTCTGGAGGAGGAACTCGTTGAGTGAGATGGCGGTGGATGTCTGGACATTCTCTTGGCTTTAGTCCGTTTGAGGCCCGTGGGCGACCCGGTGGACATCATCATGGCCTCATTTAAGGTCCTGGGGGTACGATCCAGCTGTGATGCACCATCGCGACTCGTGGGTCGGGAAGATGGTGAATTCCAGTCGAGCTCAGAATGTGACTGAGGTTGAGAAGGAGAGACAGGAGAGACAGGGCGGGTGTCAATCTTTTTCTTCACCACTGATCCTCCACTGCTTGGTGGGGTGATGGGTGAGACGTCTGGAGACTTGCGGTTCCCGCTGCGGTCTGGAGTCTCGTAGCCCCACTTCTTCGATTGTGCGGTTGCTTGTTCACCGATTGGTATCTCAATCTCGTGGGGACTTGGGGTCCTGCTCTTCATTGGAGGCGTGGATGCAGTGCCCGCGGAAAGGAGGGATGACGACGCATGACTACTTGCAGGCCGTGGAGCTTTGGTGATGAAGCTCTTTTCTCTCTTAATTTCGGTCAACTTGGGGGGTATTGGTTCTAATCCAAGCATTTGGACCCATTCAAAGCCAGCCTCTTCATAGTCTGTTCGAAGTGAAAACACCTCAGTCCATTCTTTACCATCCGACTGCAGACCACGAATCATAATCACGATTTCTCCCTTTTCATCACCATTGCGAGCCGAAATTTGGTCCAATTGGATAGGAGGGAAGAAGAGCCAACGGCCGGTGCCGTCAACTTCACATAACAGGACATCACCTCCCTTGCCGGTTCCCGGGGCATCATCACGTAGTAGCACTTCGACGCGGCAATCGACTTCCTGCCCACTGGAGTGGGGTAAATGCAGATCGAAGAAGTCTCTGGCTCTTACACATCGGGCTTGCTCAATTCGCACACCTACTAGGGGTGCAAGGCTTCGTGGATCACGAGCTCTTGTGGGGTCGATGCTTGCAGCAGCCTCATCTTCCAGTCTTGCATGTTCCTCAGCCGATCGTTTGCGCGCTTGAGTTACAAGATCCTGGAAGGAATTCGATATTTTTTGAGCTTTTTCTGAAGGCTTAAGATGGTTGATGCCCTATATTTTATTAGAAATTACTTCTGTGAAAGCATTGCAAAAAAAAAGATTTACCTTGAAGGTCTTTGACAAATACTTTAGTCGGACGAGAGGTCTCTTCAGCAGAAAGGCCACGTCCACCCTTTCGCCATCTCCATTAATAATGTACCCCTCTTCATTGCGTTGCATTCCTTCATCCCAAGCACCAGACGCACTGGACACGGTTGAGCCGCCCGTGGGTTTGATTGGTGTAAGAGCCGGAGGGTCGTCGGTGGCAGGTGCCAAATTCACAACGACATCTTGGAAACCAAGCCTCCAAGCTTTGAGATAATCTCTGTAAACTCGTTGGGCTCCGAGTGCCCACGAGAGGATCATGTCCGGATCGTTCTGTGGAATCTTCTTATGCAGACTCTTCAGGCGCTCCAAAGCTACGCCCATGTCGACAATGGGCTGCGTGATGTTTTCGCTGGAGTTCGAGCGACTGAATAAGCCAGCTGCGATTGCTGATTCAGACTTGGAAAGCACGCATGAGAGCAAGACAGGAATGACTCCATCGACGAGAGTGCGCAATTCCCGCATATACTTAATCTCGTCGGAAATGAGTTCATACATGATGTCCTCAATGGTGGCAGTCGCGAGGCGGCTCCGATTAGTTCGGATACTGCGCGCCGACACGATGCTTCTCGAACCGGCTCTGGTGGGCATTGAGAGGACTGACATGAGATCTGAATGTTTCGCAAGTCTTCTCCTTGTGCTTCTTCGGCTCAGGAGGGTGACGGCATCGGAATCGACTTTACTGCCAAGCTCTCTAGCGTTGGCATCTTTGCTGACCAGTGCAGGTTCTTCGACTACTTCAGATCCTACAGCCTCTGAAGGAGGAGCCGCCTGCGATTTGGTGTTAAATGTTTCCACAGAAGCAATTGTCGACAATCGCTTCCCCGTAGATGGAAATGCCTTTTTGATGACCAGGCTGTCTGGTCGTGTCCTGATAGGAATGTTTTCCAAGTCCAAGTTGGAAGAATCCACCGATGACGAAGGAGCAGTTGACACGCCGTCCTCATCCGCGGGAAGTGGGTCTTGGAAGGCCAATGATTTTGATCTGCTTTTGGTGGGGGAATGGTGCGTACGTGTCGCCCCACGTCGTCTTAGTGTTGGACTCTGCGTCTCTTCTCTAGCAGGGGCAGAGACTGGATCGGGCCGGTCCCCAACCTCTGACGCTGGCTCTCGAGACTCCTTCTCATCCAAGTCTTTGGTCTCTACTCGCAGTTCACCACTTCGTCTCCGCCTCCGCCGCCGCCTGCTTCCACTAGGGCGATCTGTGGCCTCGCTAGAAACATCGCTTTGGGGATGCGTAGTGCTCGTAAGGTCTGACTTCTCTTCCTTTTGTAGTGACTGGTCCGACGCCTGGCTCTTTACACTCTTCTCGCTTTTCACACTCTTTGCACTCTTTGCGCTTTTAGGTGTCTTCTTTGCACTACCATCTGCATCAAGGAAGGGATCTGGAGTGGAACCCAGCCATGTTTCTATACGGTTCCCAGGTGGCTTGACTGGGGTTACGGGATCAGCCTTTGGAGCGGGTTCAGCGAGGTCTAATGACTCTTGTGAAGGTGACTTCCGGCGTCTTCGTCGCCTTGGTTGTGGGGGTATCTGCTCCTTAGACGAAGTGTCTTGAGATATGTCTGAATGTGCCCTTCTATGTTCGTATCTTTCTTTATATTTCTCACCGAGATCGAGTAGAGGGAATTTATCCCCAGGAAGTCTGCCTTCCGAAATGTCCTTGGCAATATCTTTGACTCTGCGCGCAGACCTGGTTTGGAGTGGTGTATCATCTGGGGCCGAAAGTGAGCTTCTAGGTGATCTTCGTCTTCGAGGAGGTTCGCTTTGGATCCGTGCTTCCAGCATCTTCTCAAGCTTGGCTGATATTTCTGATGTATTGAAACTTCTTTCCACACTCCTTCCCGTACCACTTCCTGAGCCGCTCGATGTAGGTCTATCTCCTGCAGGTCCTGATCTCCTCCTTCGCCTTGTAGTAGGTGCAGCTGCAGCTGCAGGTTTGGGTGCAAAGCCGATGTTTATATTATTAGAACCATCTACTACTATTGGCTTTACATTCATCTTCGGGGGACTCTTTTTGGCCGCGGGTCGTACCCAACCAGTAGGGAGAGGTTTCGGGCTAGGACGTTTCTTTGCATCCTTCGGCGGAGACTTGTTTGTGCGCCAATGTGAGTCACTAATCACCCTCTTCTTCGGCGCAGTGGCCGTGTGTAGATCTTCGTCCAATACATTCTGATGGATCTTCTTTGCAGCACTCTTCGGCCGTTCTATAGGTGACTCTGTGGCTTTAGCGGGAGTGACAGTCTTCGGGGTAGGCTTTGGTTCTGCTGTCTTGGGTCTTGGAGTCGTTGGCGTTTTCGGTCGCAGCTCCACCTTCTCCTTCTCCTCCTCTTCTGGAGCTGTCGCCGCAGAACTCTGGCTCGCTCCATCGTCTCCGTCGAGCTCCAACTGCCATTTCTTGATCTTGGCCTGGATATTGGCAGGACGATTTATGCCAATGGCCTTGCCAAACTCCCCCGGCTTCACCTTGGTTTGCTTGTCCGGCGTGCCACTCGTTTTGGGGGTCCCATCCTTCTCGCGCCGGGTCGTAGTCTGGCGGGTTTGGGGAGACGGTGATACGGGCATGAGGTCTATAGGCGGGCCATGGAAAAGCGTTAGCGGGTGTGTTGTTGTGGTTGTAGCAATTGGCGGTGGTGGGTGGTTGGAGGTATGTTTTGCGGCGGGCGGGTGAAGCGAAAGTAAATAAACAGTCCAAGCTTACCGTCCCGCAAGCCACCACGCAGAGAATCAGAGGCTTTGCGATGGGATACAGGAGGTTCTCTGCAGAGGTCGAAGGGTGCAGAAAGCGTCCATGAACATCGGTGAGGGAGAGGAGCCTCGAGCTGTTGTTGTCTTTGGGGCAAAGTTGGCTGGCGAATGGGGTGAGGTGTGGAACAGCAATCGGCCACTCGAGCTGCTGAGACCCCGGGCAAAGATGCGCAATCCCGTCCCACCAAAGCGATCGACCCAATCCTCGCTGCGGCCGATTCAAATCGCAAGAGCGCAGTCTTGTTCTTGGTCTGCAGCGACTGCGACTGCGATGGGATGGACAGTCTGAGGCCAGGAAACCCTTAATCTCCCGTCTGGCACTGAGGTTGGTGTGTGGGCTGTCTAAATGTCGATGGCAGGTAGCTCTGCAGGCCCATCCATGGTTTTGTTTACAGCAAGCAGGAATCCAGCTCACCTATCGGGCAGACCTTATCCTTGTAGCTTCAATGCACGTGGCGCCGTGTTGAATCAATCGCAGCGCCTGTCTGCCCTGTTACACACCCAAAGGCTGCTGCAGCCGCTGCCCTGCCCTCTGCGCGCATATCTAAAATCTGATAAGCTCCATCACGCGCCCTCTACCAACCACCACCCTGCCTGCTGACAATTGAAGAAACCCATACCCATTGAATATAATATAGTTAAACATGTTCTACATATGCGAGTCTTTGTGCAGTCCAGTCCAGTCCAGTCGCGTCATTACAATGATTTATTCCCTCGTAACCATGCACGCTAAAACGATGCAGCCAGGTTCACCGAAAAGCGAAAAACTCGGAGGGGCCTCCGTGGGACCTCTCCAGCCTCGTCCCCACACTTCCCTAACCACCCCCATTCACTGCCTCTTTTTTGTGGTCCCGTTCGCCATCCCGTTAGGTGCGCCATTGATCTTCAACGCCCTCTCCATCTTCTCTAACGCCGCAAACGCTCTGCTGCCGGCCGTCACGCTATTGTAAAGCAACACTGCAACTCTGTTAGTTCCCGCTCATTTCCAGAAATTATGTATTGCTTCCAGCAAGCCACTACTTACCACCAGGAATCACGATCCAGAACGCGTTCATGAAGACGAAGTAGAACCAGAAATAAAACGCCTCGGGTCTCGAGTATTCCAGCTTCAGGATGTAGAAGTCGAACATGCTCGTCGCGTAGTACAGGACGTCGCCGTAGATCTGGCCTAGCGACACAATGGACTGAAGAGGGTATCGGAGGGAGTGGTTCGTCGCGATCGTGTACGCGACAATGAATGACAATGGTCCCCAGCACACTGCGGTGATGGTCTCCATGCACAAGACGAACGCGTTCTGCGTCTGGTATCTCGAGTCCGACAGTGAGTATTCCTTCCACAATTGTCCAAATAGATCCTGCATGCTGGGCATGCGTCTGAAGTTATACGCAAAGTATCCTTCGAAGAAGAGGTGGATGCATCCGCTCAACACGAACCAGAGTATCGTGGAAAGATCTGCCGCCCCAACATTCGGTCGTATCCTCTTGACCAGAATCAGAGTAATTGCGAAAATGACTGCGCAGCCGGCACCGAACAATGTGCACAGCTTCAATGTGCCCCATTCATTGGCCATGTAATTATCCATCACCAGATCGAGCGGATAGTAGGGGTGAAGCGGTGGTACCGTCGCGTTGACTATGTCGACTACGGGCTCGGAGGGCGACGAGAAAAAGCCCTGTACTTGTTGTAAGAGAGACGCCATGACGAAAAGGTAAGTAGAGCCTAAGACGAGGCTCGCGGTAAAGGAATGGAACAAAGGGTAATGCGAAGAATTGGAGGTCTAAAAGAGTGTCAATGTGGTTTTAAATAATTTGGGGAACTTTTGGACCCCTGGCTATAAATCACCGTGACGCACAGACCGAAGCCGGAGCCACTCACATGTCACCGAGACGCGTTCGCTGCCTCAGCATCCAGGAGTTGACTCCGCACTCCTTAGTCTCAAACCGACTTGCCCTTCAAATTCAAAGTACCCGGTACTTACTGTACCTAAAACATTGGATCAATCATAATCACCGCTAACAAATCAGTACCAAGACAATTGTCAAGTTAAAAATACTATATGTTAGATTGAGACTGTTTTCTTACTGCTATCTAATAAATCAATCAATATATGGAGTATTGTTTCATAGACATCGCGCTCCATCCTCCTATGAGAGCACATTAAAATCGTCTGGGGAAACACGCATGAAACGACTTGGACGACATGAGAACGATGAAAGATTCTAAAATAGAAAGTAGTAGTACAAGTGCCATGCTTCCTACCTAGGAATCCAGAAAAACATCCAAGTGAACGCCATCTCGAACTAATGCCTTTACAATGTGCATTTAAACGGCGCTGTAACCACCTCGGCTGCCAGGTCCCTGGAGCGTGTTGATAACTCGTCTGGCCCAGTCCTTGAGGATGTATGGGATGTCGCGGATGGTGTCGCCGTGAGGCAGGAGGTCCCACCCACGAGCGCCGTAGCGGTTGTAGTTGAGCCAGGAACCGAAGATGAGGTAGGCGGCTACGACAAGGAAGAGACTGTTACCAATTAGTATCAAAATTCAAGTTCAAGCGTAGAATAGGAAACTTACACAATGATAAACCAGGTGAAGAAACCCCAGCCACTGCTGCCACCATTCTTACCGTCCTGTCCTTCACATGCATATTTTGTCTGCCATTCCAACCTTAGAACACCGGTCCCTTTGCCCTTAATTTCCTCGGTCTTGAAAGAAAGGAACCTCAAGCTTCTCCCCTGTCTGGTGTCGTCATCTTCTCTCTTCCTGAGTTGCCTGAATTTGTAGTCTTCCGTCTCGTCGTCATCTTCCTTTTCGCCGTCGTCTATTTCATCCTCTTCCAATCCAGTCCTGTCTCGGTTGCAGACGAACTCAATAACGGCCATTTGATCTGTGCCAGTCTTGGATTCGAATGGGTATCTGCCACCATGCAGGGTAACTCTCAGTCCCTCCCGGTCCGCGTCCTCATTAGACTGAGAGTCCCGCAATAAACTCCACTGGGCATCTATGACTCGGCCGTTTCGCAATTTGTAGTCACCAGCGATAGGGAACGGCGTGAGTGTTTTGTTGCCATCCGGGTATAATTTTTCGTCAAAGGCGCATACTGTTGTAGATGGTTAGTCTGCGGCAAAAACATATTTATTTGAGTACTTAATGTTCCCGACTATAGCGGGATGGATGGATTCTGAAGACATGAATGATTTGAAAACCGCTATACAATGTTTACAGAGCGATAGGAAACCTGAAACTTACTCCTAGTTCCATGCGGACACTCAGTTTTTTCACTCCCGCCCTTCGCCCATTTCAACTTATGGCAAAGATCCAGTGTAAATGTGTAGTTGTTGTCGGGTGCATCCGGTAGCGCCGAAGTGAACTTCTTGTGCACCTGATGAGCTCCGTCTAGAGGTGACAAATCATAGTGGTTGCCATCCACAACAATGTTCTTGCACTCAAGCGATGCAGACGTAAGGGACGGGAAAGCGAGCGCAAGCGCAGTCAGCGCTGCTATCGAGAACGGCCTCGACGGCGATGAGGTCGATGAGCTTTGCGGCCACATGGTGATGTGGAGATGTGAGACGCCGGCGAACGGGAAAGGAGGTCGGAATTAGAGAGGTGAGAAAGAGACCAGAAGAGAAAATGGAAGACGAATAATGAAAGAGTAGTGGAAATGACGGCACGTCAGACTGTCACAGGTCTTAAAGGTGTCGCGTGGATGAGGCTTAGAGCTCTCAGCGATGGTTGCGGAAGATGGAGGCTGAGAACCGTTCCGTTCAATGACGATAGCCGAGCATCCGAGTCACGTGCATCACGTGCAACCGAACCTCTACTATTAAACCTCGGATGCACATATATTAAATCCCCGTGTTTTTAATCTCAAATTTTATTTTATTAAATACCAAAAAATATGACTCAACACTATACGAAGGCATTCTTCTCACACAACATTTCCAAAACTATAATACACATTAATACACAAAATGAGTAAGTAAACGGCAGTGAAGCGAAGGTCTATTTTCTATCAAACTCCAACAAACAACTTCTATCTAATATACAAAACAATCCAAACCAAAAGGAGCGTCATGCTGGATCGTCATAATGCCGTACACCCTCTATCTGCGCCTGATGGTTCCTCGCTCTCCATGCTGTTGAAGTATAGTACAGAGTACAGAGTCCGTGAATGAAAGGTATATGATAATGAAGGAAAATATGCCAAGAACAGAGTATGATGATGAAATGAGTGTATGAGTTTTGGGATGGAAGTGATTCCGCCGTCTATTTTGTCTAATGCCGCGCAATGCCATGCAATTGGAACGCTCGTCGTTAATCATATCGTGGCAATTATATGCCGGTAACGCCTTGTAAATGCAAAGGGCAAATGTAAACCTTCATGAATAGTCGGTTTATTTGTTTTATTTGCCCTTGCCGCCTTGGTTGTTCGAGCTGCTGTTGTCCGGCATCGAGTAAGGAAATGGGGCGTATGGAAGGTGATATGAAGGGTTTGACCCGGATTGTGGCGCCGATGGAGCGGTGCTGGTGTTTCCTGGAGAAGAGCCTGAGGAAGACATGCTTGTAGTTGTTGATGGGACTTCTGGTTGAGATCGAGAACGAGGTCGGCCTGACGGGCTACTTGCACGAGTCGAAGGTTGAGATGCGAAACTTCTCAAGTTCTGTCTGTATGTAGAGCTCCCTGGAACACTTCCTGTACTTGAAGGATCGGGTTGGTCAAGAGTATTCTGCCCAGTCGGTGCGGTCAGGGTAATTATAGGTGTTTGCTCGTTTGAAGAGGAAGCAGTGGGATGCTCAAGATATGTTTGTGTAGTAGACGGTTGAGGTTCTCCTTCGATATGTGGATTGGTATTCGGGCTTGTCAGTATCTGTTGATTTAAACTGCTGGTGTTACTTGTGATGGAAGGGTTATCCTGTTCTCTTATATCGGGAGTGCTGGTCCTGCTGGGATAACGAGAGGGGGAATTGCTCATGGAATAATGACGTTATGAGAGTTGATGAAT
Source organism: Rhytidhysteron rufulum CBS 306.38 (assembly GCA_000467735.1). Classification (NCBI taxonomy): domain Eukaryota; kingdom Fungi; phylum Ascomycota; class Dothideomycetes; order Hysteriales; family Hysteriaceae; genus Rhytidhysteron; species Rhytidhysteron rufulum. The sequence goes on from AJFL01002545.1 coordinate 11,750, forward strand.
CATTCAATTCCAAAATGATGCTGAGTACAATACAGTCAGCTGGGCGTGATGTTCGGAAGTCCGCGTGGATAGAGAAGTAACTGTTCGGGAGAGAGGGAATTGTTTGCAGAAGAGCTGATGTGATGCGTGATGTCGATAGTGGGTACGTCGATAGTGGAATCAACATTAAGCCTTTATAACCAGCTACGTGGGAACAGATCCTTGCATCGACGAGGGCTCACGTGGGCGATACGGTTCCTGACCCCACGAGGGCTACGCTTAGAGAACGGATATAAATTAGGAGTAGCTATTGCATAAGCTATCAAAGCATCAACTAATCGTGAAAACGAGCGTTCGGGCACCGTTGCACGAGGTCCAAGCTTGAGGGCTTGTTCCAAGAAGTAGATAGTCGTTCGGCCACTTATGTCGAGAGATGGGGTTGAACAGTATTAGCCAGGGTAGTCAGATGTGGGGAGATTCCAGAAAGAGAAGAATTCTAAAGGCGACAAGATGGCCTTTTTCCGCCCCCAAGCCGTGACCGGTGACCCGGGTTGGGATAATGAAAACTCGAAGGAACAAATTGGAAGGACAATTCCAAAAGGCGGGATGGCTAGAGGATTTGCTGTCGTCAGATGCTTATTGGAGCCGCATCCACGTTGGTGTTTTTCGTCTGGGCGTGATTGCAGGAATAGACGGTGAGATTGGAGAGGGTTCACAAAAGGAAATAGATGAGAGAGACCCATAGGTGGCTCTTTCCGTGGGCGCAATGGAGGTTACTTAACGAGTGGAAATACGAAGAAAGAGCGAGAGCAAAAAGAAAGCGTATACTTAGTGGAACTGAAGCAACTGGGACATTCGAAAGCCATCAGTCATGGTAGGATAAGATACGATTACATGGCCTGTCTGTGGTGGCATGGAGAAGTGCGGGAGAACAAGGCCGTAGCCCATCAGCAACGGGTTGGCGAAGACATAGGGCGTAGAAGCGAGAGAGTCGGCATCGTGAGGTGGCGCCATCTCCGTCAGCCGGTGCGATTCTTACTATTACTCGGTCAGTGTTCGTGATAGAAGGTTCTTGTCGTAGCACTGGCATTGGTGCAGATGTCGAGTTAGACAGCAAGTGACGTCTAGTGGGATGAAGCGTGATTGGAAAGCACTGACAATGCTGGGAAATGTCATTTGGTGGGCTACCGGGCAAGCGAGCGAATCAGGGGCGGCGCCAGATCTAAACATAGGCGATCACTTACGAGGGGCGTGGAGGGGTCCTTGAGCGGCGCGGGTGACTCAGCTGCCGCGACTGGAGGCGCTTGGCCGCGATGGGGGCATCTGCCCTTCCCTGCCCTTCCCTGCCTCTGCCACGACGGCCATGAGGTCATCGCCCAGTGGAAATGCTCCTGTTCGGGCGGTTGTGGGCGGCTGCAGGCGATTGCAGGCGTGAGAGAGCCCCAGAGGTCGAGACCAGTGTCCCCAAATTTGGTTCCATTGGGGGGTTCGTTGTCGCCTGTCGGGGCTTTTGTCAGCACCCGGCCCTGGCTCCGTGATCGATGATTTTTTTCAGCCCGGCCCGTCCTGCTGGTTCTCGTCATGGGGAGCACACCGTCTGCCGTTGCGTTGTCTCGTCCCTCTCCGGCTGCTGGCCTTGTCGCAGTCGCAGTCGCGGTCGCAGTCGCAAGCCTGCCCTCACACCGTCAAAGGCCTCCGCATCCTCCTCAGTTATCGCCGCCCTATCTCGTCTCAGCCTGCATCATGCAGTCAGCCCTGCCTTCTGGAATTCTCGTCTTACTCTTTCAAGACACAGTACGACACAGTATGACACAGTATCTATAGCTGGCCTACACACAAAGAGACAGACAGAGACGTTTTACTCGTTTCCCACGCCCGTGGCTGTGTGCGAGTCAGCATGGATCGCAGAGAGCCGCTCAATCGCCTCCGTCATGAGTGGCTTAATACGGACGCCCAATGAAACCGTCTCTCGTATGGACTCTTCCCTATTCCAGATATCATTAATGTGATGAAGGTGAATACGACCACGTACGCTACGCTGCCATCTACCATCTTGAATCCATCGTGTTCGCAACGCTGCATCCTTGGGCAACTACTAATGATGCCAAAATTAGTCGCCGCTCAGCTCGGTGGTTTTATTAACATGTTCGAGCAGTATCTGTTCCCTCTTTGCGCCTGGCTTGGCAGATTATCCTATGCTTAGCAAACGTGGTCCACCGTGCCTTGGGCACAAGTATCCGAGTGCCATGTCATGCACGGGGACCCGTCGCTTGACAGGGCGGAAGGCCTTCCGATCATCGTTGCTTACATACCGCATGACAGAGAGCTTATATACTCTCAAGTACTCGTCACTAACCACTGTCAACCGTAGCGAATGCATAGCGGATGTCTGGCCGCCCATCAGTAATGCCGCTGCTAGGCCAAGGTAGAGTAGTCGGCGCTGCGGTGCAAAAACATAAGACCCGACTTCGGTCACTATCTCGTAAATTAGTGGACGAGCTTCCGAGTGTCTTTTAAGAAAATACTTGCTCTGTCTTAAGACTGACGATCCGTGGAATTCCGCATCATGACGAATGACAACGTTGCCGCACTCCAGCCAGGGCCCGGTGAGGCCCTTTCAGTGAGCGCCCGCAAGCGATACCACCCGGCCGCGAACGAAGTTTTGATTCGCAATGAATGCATCGCAATTCAACCTCTGGATGCCAAGGTGTTGCATTCGGGTTATGGCGGAGCTGGGGGCACCAAGTCTTTTCCTGTAGTGCTCGGTTCAAGTGGTGCTGGAGTGGTGGAGGAAGTTGGAGAGGGCGTCAAGAGCTTTGGTGTTGGGGATAGAGTTGTCTTCGACACCCAAGCATATGTGAAAGATGGAGAAGCGAATTTACGCGAGGGGAGTTGGCAGCGTTTTGTTATCTGCGATGGCAAGACCGTGGCGAAGGTAAGCGTGGATTATTATGGGATTGGCCCCTATAAAAAGCTAATAGATTGGTCAGATTGGAAGCACACCGTTCGAGCAGGCTGCGCTTATTGAATTCCCATTGCAAACAGCCGTGGCTGCTTTACATGTGTTTCTTGGCATGGGGAAGCCTGGCTCTGGTAGCGAAAACGAGAAGGTGTTGGTCTGGGGTGCAGGTGGAGCTGTCGGGAGTTATGCGGTGCAATACGCCAAGAGTGTGAGCAATTGCCTGCCCAAGTTACGCTCAATGGTGCTTGATAGATACTGACCAGCGTGTAGGTTGGTCACACTGTGATTGTGACAGCATCTGCAAGAGATTCGGAGCGTCAAAGGAGCCTTGGAGCCACGAGTATAGTCGACTACAAAGCGCCAGACGCGGTAGACCAACTTCGTGCTCTAGGGCCTTATAAGTATGTGCTCACGGCAAGTGGGGATCCAGCATCGCAGAAAGCATTGGCAGCATTACTCCAACCCGAGGGAGGAAAGTTCGCTTCCGTCCTTGGAGGAGACGTTGATCTACCATCCAACGTAACGCGAATCTACCAGGCCTTCTCTCAGGCTGCTCAAAAGGATGAGTTTGAGGAGTTCAGATCTTGGTGGTACACGGAATATGTGCCAAATGTTTTGGGAAAGGGACTCGTAGAGCCAGTGAAGTTCACAAAACGAGAGGGCGGATTGAGTGCTCTTCAGCAAGCGAGCCTGGATGTATTCGAGGGAAAAGTCAAGGGGAAAGTTGTGGTAAACCCCCAAGAATAGCGACGTCGGTCTTTGAGGATGATAAATGTTGATGGCATAATTTGCTCGTATGGGAGTCATTTCCATCACAACAAGCTCATTGATCTCGTTTTACAATTCAAAAATAGTAAAGCGGCAAAAGCTGACGCTCGCATAGGAACCTATGCTAGTGCGAGACACAGATCGTGCTTAGGCAGGTGAGATGCATTCAACCAACCCAAAAGAAGTAAGGAAATGAGAAAAGGGCCTGACAAGCATTGTACGAAGATTGCGAATCCATGTGCCTTGGCGTGACCATGCAAGTTCATGAGCATGAAAGTCTTACCATTTCAGGAACAGCACCAGTGTGATTGGTTCAAGCTTACAAAAAAGCAATTTCATTGACGTGCATTTGGACGGGACCGCATATCAAGTCCACAAAAGAAGAATTTCCAAACTGAGGGAGTGGGAGGTTGATTGCTCCGCGTGGGTGGGCTGAGGGACGGCTTGCTTGCACAAAAACCCAGGTTAGTGAAACTTCAGATATACAATGAGAACTGCAGCTAAGAAAGTATCATACGCCCATCACTATTATAGCTTATTACTTTGGCGGAACATCGGAAGCGGGTATAAACAATGTGTTAATATAAATTTTGACATTTAGATGGAAAGTGTGGAGATCGCTTGGAAGAATTATATTTCGTGGGTTTCCTTATTTAGGAACAGATCTTCGAGGGTACTTTACGATTTCCTGGGAAGCGGTACATCTGATCACTGAGAAAGATCCTTAATCTCTAACAAGATCGAGTATAAAAATATGGCCTGGTACAACAAATCATAAGTAAACAGGACCAAAAATCAAATCTTCCAAGTTCGTTTCAACTGACCCAGAAATCCTCATCATCAATTATCATCATCATGAAGAACATACTATCTAAGCTTCTCATCCTCGCAACCACGGCCTCAACCTCCCTCGCCCACTGGAACTACGACCGCCTAATCGTAAACGGCGAAATCATCGGCTCCCCCTACCAATACATCCGCAAAACCAACAATTCAAATGCCCCCCTCCAAGACGTGCACTCCATAGACATGCGCTGCAACTCCGGCGGCGCCTCCGGCAACGCCACAGAAACCTACACCGTGAACGCGGGCGACGAAGTCGGCTTCGGGATCGCCGAGACCTTCGGCCACCCAGGAATCCAACAAGTCTACTTATCCAAAGCGCCCCAAGGATCTGCAGCCCAATACGACGGCTCCGGTGACTGGGCAAGGATCTACTCCGCAACGACTGCGAATCTGACTATGGGAGCGAATGGGCTACCTTGGGCGACTAACAAGATCCATAGTTTCCTTTTCAAACTACCTGCTGCTACGCCGCCGGGGGAGTACCTTTTACGTGCTGAGGGGTTGGCACTACATGCGGCTCATAAGGTGGATTGTGCGCAGTTCTATGTTGGGTGTGCGCAGATTAGGGTCACTGGGAATGGGACGGGGAGGTTGGGGCCGTTGGTTAAGTTTCCGGGGGCTTATAGGGGGGATGAACCTGGGATTTTGATTCCGGAGTTTTGGACTAAGATTACGAATTATACGGTTGCGGGTCCCAGGTTGTGGCCTAATAGTACGGTGGAGCAGCATTCGGTTAAGCAGTTGTGAGGGTGGGGGGTTGGGGTTTGTGGAGGTGAATAGATTTGGAAGGGCTTGGGTGGTTGGATAGGGGTCCTGGTTCTGGTCCTATAGAAAATGGTTAACGCTGGTTTGGTAGATGTGAAATTTAGGGTTCTGGGTCTTAGTTTGTGTGGGCTTGGTCCCATTGTGTTATGGTGCATTCGGCCAGTACGTGGCAGTGTCTCAAGAGGACATGGTTAGACACGAAACACTAAAGAAGATAATAGATCGTGGCTCATCCAGAGATCTAAATGGTGGATATTATACTTTCGTTATAATTAGATCTAGGGGACTAGTTTAGTTGGTGCGATTGTCACGGGTTGGTAAGTGGACCGTGGTACGAAGGACTAATCTCATCCAGATCGATATGTGCATGTCACTACTCGAATAGGATATTCCATCTCGTGTATAACGTGGTTAAATTGAATTATCTCAAACTAGCTACAGATACAAGTTGTAAGATTGATATTTAAAGAGCAGTTCCTAAAATCAAGCAACTCAATGGTGAACTACGGAGGTGCCTTTCAAAAGTATCCGGG
>AJFL01002568.1:0-121042 GCA_000467735.1 Rhytidhysteron rufulum CBS 306.38
GGGGTGGGGGGTGGGGAGGAGGGGAGTGATACTTTGATGATTTGGCAGATTCGTTTTGTGTGTGGGGTAGACATATTGGAGTGATTGATTGATGTTGTGTAGGAATTCAGCGAGTAGAATATGGCGGAATTTATATCGTTGGCTGGAAGAAATAGCCTACCGTAGTCCGGGGTAATATACCCCGAGAACCCTTGATATCTGAGTTCTCTCATGCGCGGGGAAAGTTGAGAAAAGGGAGGGAAGAATAACCATACGTGTCGTGCAGATGTAAGAATGTGGGTTGTGCTAAAATAATATTTTGTTCAGGGAGATCTATCGCTTCGATTTCTCCATGCAGCATACCATGGATGCATGCTTATCCTATGAGCTTATAAGTGGTGCCATGCTGTCTTTAATGACCATGTGATCCTATTCCCATCATCAATCGTAAAGAGTGATTGAATCTGCTCTGGTTTTAGTTAGAGAGGAGTATGAGAAAGGAGGGAAGAGCTTGTTGATACTTTGATCCTCAATCAAGTACCTATGACGAGAAGACGAGGGGGAGCGATGAAGCTAGGGGATCATAAAATGTAAAGATATAGGATAAAGGGACAAGAAATGGTAAGATGAAAAGGACAGGATGGGATGTTATAAATAAGTACCAACTCAAGTGGAAAAAACCAACCATTCACTCGCAAACCCGTCGAAACTAAAAACGTCCAATGATCACAATATCATTCATTAACTACAATGGGAATATCTCAAAACTCCAACCCTCAAAACCCATTTTCCTCACACGCCAATTCGCCACCCCCAAAAACCCGCTCTAATCAAAATGAATCCTCCACATCTCCCTATCACAGTCCGTCGTATACCCCGTCCTCGTATGCAACATCGCCACATTATCATTAATAAGAAGGTCACCTTGCTCCCAAGAGAACCTCAAGCAGACACGGTAGTCGTAGACAAGGGTGTTAACGACATCGACGAGAGACTGCTCGTCGTTTTCAATCGTGACGACGTAGGTGGAGTATTTAGTCTTTGAAGAATCCCAAGGTTGATGCCAGCGGATACAAGGTTCGTTGGTGGTATCGTGCCGCTTTACGAGGGGAAGTCCGGTTTGCTTGGCGCTCCAGAATCCGTCGTTGATCATTTCCCAGGTTACGGGTTCAAGTCGCTCGGGTGTCCATGGTTTAGGTAGGTGGCGGAAGAAGAGTCGGGAGTTGGCGAAGAGGGTGTACCCGGTTCCCTTTGGTGCGGTGGAAATGCAAGTGAAGTACTGGTACTTAGGTGGCGTGAGGACCTTCTTAATCTCCCCGGTTTCTGGGTCCTTGTGATCCACGAATTTGAAGATTCCGTCGAAGTGCATGGGCATTGCTTCGTTAGAGGTAACGTTATTCGCCATCCTGTCTTTCTCCCCTGAGTCCTTGACTTTTAGGATTTGACCAAAGGTCCAGGTTAAGATTTCTCCGAGTTCGTGGCCTTTCGAGTGGTAGAGTTCTTCGTTTGTGGATTCGCTGAAGCCGCGGATTACGACGGGGGAGAAGTGGTGGGAGAGGTGACGGACTTTTTTCATGGGGATGGAGCGGATGGAGGGTGCGGTTTCGCCGTCTTTGACACCGACTGGTCGGATGATGATACCGCATGGGTAGAGGTGTTCGATGTCAACGTTTAAACCGGACTCGCTCCAGTCGAAAAGGTCGGATTTGATGCGGTAGAAGTAGGGGCGTCCGTTTCGGTAGACCAGGTCGTGGGTCTCTTGGACATCGCTGGCGTATACGGTGCGGTAGGTGCCATCTGCATCAACTGCAATGCAGCAGTGCCAGGGGGTCATTCCGATGGAACCTCTTTCTTGAGGAATGAGAGATACTGAGATCTTTCCTTTTCCGACGGAGTCGTGGATGGAGAGTCGAACGTGCTCTTTTCGGTTGGCTTCGAGGGCATTAGCATATGCCTTTCCGCGAGTAATCATCTTCTTGGCGACTTCGATGATGGCTGCGGATTTAGCTTCAGGAGAGATTGACTTGTAAGCAGGGCTTTCCGCGAGTTCCCTGTCTAGAAAGCTAATGTAGCCGTGGTAAGTTCGGGAGATGTCTTCGTTCGAGGAGATAGCCAGGTCGGCGTCGAATTTGAGGTCTCGGTAGAGAGTGAAGAGTTCCCTGCGGATGCAAGAAGCATGAGCAAGGTAGTACTCTTTGGCGCTCTCTTTGCCATTCTGCTCTTGTCCAGGGTGATCCAGTAGATCCCAGAGACGAATGAAGGTGATGTTGTGCAGGTCGTTTTGAACGGCAATCTTCCTCAATGTCTCACCGTACTCCCAAACAGCTTCGTCAGGGACTCCCAAAAGGTCTTTCGAATGTTAGTAATGAATCATCAATCAGTGACGGGATATCCACTTACCATTGTAGACAAGACCATCTGAGCAAATCTGAACTTCCGCACCATGCTCATAGACCGCCGCTATGCTCTCGCAAAGACCATTCAGATGTGCGAGGGCCAATTCTTCGCCAAGGTCTGGCAGCGTACCGAGGACCTGGTCTCTGGAGTTGGGTGACTTGAACGGGAAGCCGGGAAGAAGAAGCCGAACGCGTTCGTTGGCTGCGACTTGCTTCGCTACGATGGGGATGAAGCTGTGGAGGCCCTCCCAAGATTCGTTTTCTCGTTCGGCATGTACACCATACGTCTCGAGGACCCTGAGTACTTTGACTGCAGTGGACTCGTGTGATACCTCTGAATTGATGTTAGCGTCGAGGCTTTTCGAGGTGTTCAAACTCCATCTTAATTACCGTTCTTCACCTCATCCCCGTGGGTGCTATCAGCGGTGCTTTGCTCTGGTCCGGACCCCTCCGAGGCAGTGTCGGGATCTGAGAGGGGGGCAGCTTCAACAGAAACAGCTTGAAGGGTCTTCAGGTCAGAAGTTTGGAGGAGCTGATCATTTTGACCAGCCAATGTATCGTCGACGATCTGTACTGCGGCCATTGTGACGATATTACGGAAGCAAGGCGAACGAAAGGAATTCTTTTGGGTATCTGGGGCGAATAAAAAATGAAAAGGTGAATAGCGAGTGATCTACAACGGAATTGAAGTCTAGTAAATAATAAAGACAGGGCGCTTGGCATGGATGGAGATAATTCTGGAGTTCCCAATATGTCGGCCGGGACAGGCTTAGTGGGCACAGCCATGTTTAGGCCCGGCTTACATGGTAGACAGCTGGCGGCCAATTCACAACACATGGTGACCTGACGTTCGAGCAAAGCGTTAACTGGAGGCGGGCAACTGAGGGAGCAAACAAAGAAAACAGCCATTCAGCTGCGATGCAGGTAGCACATTGGTTGCAGTGTGGCCCTGCACAGCCAACGCCAAGGATGCGGGCAACGGCCATGAATAGAGCAACAGTCGCGGCCAGGCTGGCGGGTGGTGGGTGGTTGGTGGTCTCAGCATCCCCTTCCTTGCGGCTGAGGTGCGACTGGGATGGAGGTGAATGTGAAGTGGATAGGTGTCGCTGTGGTGCTGGGTTACCTAACATTCAGGCCGCCCAATTACTTCGGCTAGCCTTGGATACTCCGGACTTTTTGGTTATAATGCGGACGATCCGAGCCACCACTCCTGCAGGGCCAAGCGCTTTAGAATGCTCGGCAGCACACGTTGTTTGCTGTCGCACAGGAACCACAACCCTAGGCGTCGTAAATTTAGATGTTTTAGTCGGGCTGCCCTAACGCTTCATGCATGCTGCGCCATCAACTCTATCCTAAAGTCTGGAGGCTGAATCCTTGGGGGCCAGCTAAATCATTACAAACATGACTTCTCTGATTTATCATTTTCTGACTTGCTTCAAAATCGCATGATAGAAGCCCCAATCTCCCCTCCACCATTCGTTTTCATCCGTGCCTGTTCATACTTTCACGAAGTCGGTTCACGATGATCTACACCATTCTCTCCATCGTTTCGCTTCTCCTCGCGTTCGGCGTCTACAAGGCCGTGCGATACTTTGTTTTCCCACCATCGTATTTTCCTAAAAACATCCCTACCATTCCATTTTACTTCACATTAATTCCCCTCTTCAAGGAAGTCGATCAAGAGGCACTCTACCGAAAATACCTGAAGCAACATCTCACCGATTATGGCGCCGTGAAGATCTTCTTTGGCGGAACCTGGAATATCCTCGTCACTCGCCCCAACTACATCGGTCAAGTCCTTAAGCAAGACGATATCTTTCCCAAGGCTGGCAATCATGTCAAGAATCCTCATGGCGTTCTCGCTTTGTACACTGGTGTCAACATTATCAGCTCCATTGACGAAACGCATAAGCATTTTACCAACATCATCAAGCCAGGCCTGCAAGCGGATGTGGATACCTCTATCATTGTCAAGAACACCCACAAATTAATTGACTTATTGCTCCTCCAGCAGAAGCAAAAGGGAACATGCGTGATGCCCGGTCCACTCCAGGAGTATACTCTTGCAAACCTCAGTGAAGCATTGCTTGGTGCGAGCTTTAACGTAAGTGCATGATATTTCTCCCTGGTTTATTCCACATACTAATCTAGATGAAGACTCTCGGAAACCCGAATGCGCCTATGACCAAGCTGCAAACTCAGATCAAGCCGAAGATCTTCAATCCATTCTACCTGAACTTCCCAATGTTGGATCACTTCAAGCTCCCCGCCCGCGAGGAAGCTAGAAGATTGGTTCGAGAATTCAAGAAGGAACTTGCAAGTATCGTCCTTGGAGGTCATCAGCACAAGCATGACGGAATGAACACCAACCATTTGGGTTGCAGATTGGTATCCGCATACGAGAGTGGTGAGCTGTAAGTGTCTTCTACACCACGATATTAAGAACCTAGCTAACTTTTTGATAGTTCTGAATACCACTTCCAACAAAACTGCGTCTCCATGTTCCTTGCCGGTCACGAGAACCCCCAGATCCTACTTTTGTCCTGCATGTTCATGCTTGCAGAGAACCAAGATCTCCAGGAGCAAGTCCGCAAGGAAGTGATGTCTCTCTCGCCAGAAGACCGACTCAACTCTGCGGCGCTCTCAAACCTTCCTCTCCTAACAGCCGTCATCTACGAGACCCTACGTCTATACCCACCGATCTCCCAGCTGATGAACAAGCGCACTTCCGAGGACGTCATGTTGGGTGGTGAAATCCCACTAAAAGCCGGAACATACATTGGATACAACGGATACAGCACGAACCGAGACCAAGATTTCTGGGGTCCTGATGCGGATGAATTCCGTTCTGCTCGCTGGGGAACGACAATGAATGATGTTACTACACTCTTTAGGAGAGCTACTAGCAAGGCCACTTTCATCAGTTTCCACGGCGGCAAGAGGACTTGCATTGGCCAGAAATATGCGATGACTGGTGCACGTCTGACTATGTCCATTTTCTTGAGCACACTACAATGGAAATTGGATCCAACTTGGCCAAGGAAAATGACTCCAGTGAGTATTTATCTCGCAGTATTGGTGAACCTACACTAATTCTAAATCAGGCCGGTCCATTGATGCCCAGGATGTTGCGATTACAATTCGAGAAGCTAGAAACCGAGAAGGTTGAAATACCAGCCAGTGCTTGATTCGTCCAACATGACTTTCCCCCAAAACTCGGAGTGAGAAATTCAGGACATCAAATAGCCAAAAGCCTCACCGCCGCAAGGCAAACTCACTTCCTGTGTAACCCAGGGACCCAAATCTCCTGAAAAACCGCTCAACATGCAGAACGGGTGGTTACACAACAGGAAGAGTGATCTAGAATCTGTAAACAGGCGTTGAAAGGAGTAGAATAGATAGGTTTCGGATCGGGTTAGCCATATTGGATCAGGCACCAGATACCCTCATAAAACATTCCCAATATAATACGCGTTTAATTTTTTTCCAAATCCAAGCAATATCCCATCAAGGCATCCGAGAACCATGATCATCCCACCTGCTAAGAGAAGCTGAAAGTAAGGATCTTATTCTCGGGTCGTATGTATGTAAGGCAAGTAAGTAAGCACGAAAGCAAGCAAACATTAAGTGCTTAATCCGGAATCCCAATTATGCACGGGGTAACCCTGTTACCACACTCTCAGCGAATAATACCAAGGTCATAATGCAAGTACCAATTCCTTCGTACGTGCCCCGTAATCCATTCTTCAATTAGCATTTTTTCAGGCCCCCGTAGGATGACCATAAGCCACACCCGCTAAGCATGTTTGATTCTTCGGTAAAAACTCTCTCAAATTCACTCATTATTGGGATTTTGGGCGGTAGCCTCACTGTAACGTGCTCCTTCTGCAAGCCAACTTCCTTGGCCTATCATTCCTTTGACTGCGTTGCGCCACGTTACATGGATCTTCACCTTGGGTTATGCCTGGTGGTGGGATCCCCACGCTTGGGGTTTTTAGTGCCCGCGTTGGGAGGATGTAGGACTGATGTTACTGTATCTGGGCTTTGTGGATATATGAGGCTGTGTTGCCCTTCCCCTCATTTACTCATGTAGGGTGTCCCTTTTTCCAAAGCCTAAGCCTGTCGAATTGGATCTTGTGTCTATCAGTCAATATGTCTCAGTTACCTGAAGATCCCAAACAACCGGATGCTATTACTGTCGGGCAGGTTAGCAACAACGATAGCGATTCTAATAGAGATCCAGAGAATGTTCCTGTGGATGGTCAGGCTGAGGAGAAATCTCCTTTGAATACCAAAAAGGCTTTGCTTGCTTGGTTGCTTCTTTGTTATTCGGTATGATAGAATCTTCGTCATTGCCTTCTTACTCGTCACTTCTTCCGTTGTCGATACTAATTGATATCTAGACCGGTCCGACTGCTGGTGTATCTGGTCGCTATGTCCCTGCGACATTACAGTCCGTAGCAAATGTGCTTGGACATCAACCTGGAAGTGATCGACCATGTGCGAGACGCGGGAGGATCGAATGCGTAGTACCATTTGGACCCGGGGAAGTTGACTACAACAGTTATGTGTAAGTATTCATACACCCAAACACCCGCAGCAAAATATCAACTCACAACATCAAGTCTCTACCTCCAATCCATCGGCCGAGCCGCCGAAGGCGTCCTAACAATCTTCCTCTCCGGAATCGCAGACTACTCCCGTGCGTACCTCCATTCCCTTTCACTCCCTCCTCCACCCCCCTAACTAACCCCCCCTAGACTACCGAAAAGCCCTCATGATAATCAGCATTCTAATCTTCGGAACCTTCGCCCTCCCCTTCGCAACCTTCACCGAAAAAACCTACACAAACCTCGTTTCCGCATCCGCACTATGGGTTTCCATGACCACGGTAGCAGGCGCCTATGCCACGATGGAGAACTCCTACATCCCGCTTTTCATGCGACAGGCCGGGTTATCATTCTCAAGAACCCGGATCGGGAAGGATGGAAAAGTGGCCACTGTGCCTACGAATCCTGAACCGACGACGCAAAAGGAGCAATTTAATCGTGGGTCAATGATTAGTGTTTTGGGACTTATTGCTGGCAATTTGGGCACCATTACTTCGTTGCTTATTGGGATTATTATTACGTATACGAGTGGGACGGGGGCTTTTGATGGATATAGAGAGTGAGTTTGTGTATTTGATTTTTAGTTAAGTGATGATCACTAATGAACATAGTTTCCTTCTCGCAATCACAATCGCCGGATGCTTAACCATAGTCTTCGGAAGTATCGGAGTATTTACCCTCCCTTCGATAAAAGGAGGTTCAATCCCCTCTAAAAACCTCCCCTTCCTAGCCCTAAAACGCTGTAAGCTTCCCCCTATAACCCCTCCCCCACCAACCCTCACTAACATCCTTACCAAGGGTTCGGTCTCCTAAAATCCATCCCCAAATACCCCGAAGCATTCAAACTCTGCATCGGCTGGGTCCTCTGGAACACCGGCTACAGCAACTTCAACTCGATAATCAGCCTTTTATTCCGCGAAGTCACCGGTCTCGGCCAAGGCGATCGAATATTCACCGTTTACACATTCATGACCATCGTTATCGCCTCCATTGGTAGTTTAACTTGGATGTTCATATTCCCCCACTCCTCCTTCAAAATAAAACATTACGCATACATATTCCTCTTCGTCAACACCTTATGCGTGTTCTGGGGGACTCTAGGAATCAGCTCAAACATCCCCATCGGCTTCAAACACACCGCGGAATTCTGGGTCGAGTTGGTGCTGTTTTCCTCTACCTCTTCGGCGCTTAGATCTTGTAATAGGACTATGTACGCGTCAATGCTACCTAGGGGTAGAGAAGCTCATTTTTTCGGTCTGGAGATTACACTGGATTTGGCGATTGGGTGGATTAACCCCCTTGTGCAGAGCGTTATTCAGAATCGCACGCATAATCTTAGGTATCCGATGTTGCCGAATTTGTTTTTGTTTGGGGTCGCGACGGGGTTTTATGTTTGGTGTGATTTGGATAAGGGGATTAGGGAGGCGGAGAGGGCTTTTGATGATACTGATGGGGAGGGTGTGAAGGGGTAGGAGATGGTTTTTGGGATTTTGAGAGGGTTTCTTTTGGGTTGGGGTTGGGATTGTTGGTTTGATTAATGAGAATACTGTATTGTGTTTATGAAGATGAAGCAAAACTGGAGGCTTTTCTCAATCATTCACCCGTTCCCGTAACTCCACCATTCCTAATTCTACGCCGACTCTCGAAATCCCCCTTAGCTCTAACTCCACCAAATTATTAAAAGCACCAGCCATCAAGCAAAGGACACAAAAGGTCCATCTCAATCCACCGCTTCATCCATCCATCAAACCCTCCCCTCCCCCTCCCCCTTCCACCAAACTTATGTGAGAAAGCCAAGAGCCAAGAGCCAAGACATCAGCCTGTATGCATGCACTTACCCACATCCATGCATTGCATGCATATACCGACCAGGATAACAAGATGAGCAAGTTAGTGGATCCCAGCTACCAACAAACCCAAGGTACCTAAGCGAAAGATCCCATGGTATCGGGAACTGGGATGCTTGAGCGGCGATGTCCGGAACCCGGGTCATGGGAGGTGTGGGATGGTTCATTGGTATTACGGTAGAGTTGGGAATGTGTGAGTGAGTGAGAGGGAAAGGTTCCGAAGTATATGTATTTCTGGGGATATGAGGCTTACTGTGGTTCAGTTTGCCTCTCGTATGGAGGATACTCCTTCTCGTAGTACAGTGAACTCTTTCGATAGTGAATACTGGTTGAAACCTCTCATTTAGATTTCATACATGACAATTCAAGATTAACCATGAAATTCAATATAATATTACTAATATTTCCTCTATCTCTACCGTCAAATTCACGACCCCGTAGAAGCCCGCAAAAGCTTCTCCCTATACACATGCCCTCTCACACGAACAAACACCAACCCAGCAATATACGCGATATCCAAAAATGCAAGCCCCGTAAAACACCATCCATACCCCATCCCCTTCAACAAATCATCAATAATCGCCGCCGAGATCGCCGACCCCACATTCCTGAGCATACTTGATAGCGCAACAAGTGACGCCGCAGCAGTAGGTTGACATTCAGTTTGGTAACTTGTACTTGTGACGATGACAACGCCTGTTCCGACGGCAGCTATATGGTTTAGAGGTTAGTGGATATGATGGCGGGAGGACTACGGGTGGTGGTCGCCTTACCTAGACCAGCTGCCACTAGTCCTGCGCTGGGATGGAATTGGTTTAGGATGAACCAGCCGAACATGACTTTTCCTGCTGCGGCGATGAGATAGCCCCATATTTGCATGTCGATGCGTCGTTCGGGTGGTGGCTCTTGTCCGTCTCGTTTGGCTTGGTAACGGCGGTATTGGAGGTCTGATAGACGGCCGACGAGGAGAGATGAGAAAAGGAGCGTGACACCTATTTTCCGGGCATGTCAGTTATTTTTCCGATTCGCGAGAGTTTGAAGTTATGAGTTACCTGGAGCTAAATATGCGTAACCGGTTTCGCTGCCACTCCAGCCATACTTCAACTGCCAGACTCGTGGGAAGACAACGTATATGCAGTAGAGCCCAGAGAATTGCGTGGCGGAACCAACGCTGATTATAAGATTGGGTACGTATAAAAGTAGATTGAGTAGCCTTTTGGGAGTTGGACGGGGTGGTTTAGGATATATGCCATCTTCGACCACTTTCTTTTGAACTAGACGAGGCTTGACAAACCATCCTTTGATCCCATCGCGAGCGTTCTTAGTGTAGTAGCTTCCGTCTCCCACGAGACCTCGTAGAGTTTCCGGAAGGAAGAATAAGATCAAAAGGTAGACAGGGAAACACGCGATAGCTGTGAAAAGGAGAGGGTCAGTAAATCCGCCAAAAGCTTTTCTGGCATGTTTGGTCTTACTCAAGAACCCAAATATCCACCTCCAACGTCCAGGATCGGAAAATTGACCCCCAATGAGCGGACCTAGAATTGGACCCAATTGCGGTCCGAGAAGAAAGAGACCCATCCGAGATGCTCGTTTCGAAGGTTCCGTCACATCAGCGACCGTTCCAGCTCCGATAGAAGTGACCATTGAAGAACCAAGAGCCTATCCAAATGTCATTAGAATAAATCTCAGATAGACATAGACTGAATTAGCACTCACTTGAAATACTCTGAGAGTAAATAACCCCCCAAGCGTGGGAGGTATCACTGCCAAAAGAGTATTTGAAACGAGGAAAATCGCCAAAGATACGACATAAACCGTCTTCCTTCCACCATAATCACTTGCCGCTGCTCCGAACAATGGTGCGATTGCAAAAACCACCATGTAAAGACTGACAGTGGCGTTGATCACACTGGCGCTCGTATGGAAGATGTCTTGGAATAGAATCAAACTGGGGAGGTAGACGGCACCACATAGTGGAGAAAAGAAACCGGCAGCAGTTGCGATAAGAACGATGAGGAGTTGTCGTCCAGAGCTGAAGGTAGTGTAAGGTGGCTTGACCGGCGGAGTAATGGGAGTCTTCTCGACATCTTGAGTTGGCGTAGCAAGCACTGATTCGTCGAGTTTAGAAGACGATGATTTAAACGACGAGTTACTCTGCGCGAATGCGGGAGACGGAATCTCTATGTTGGAGGCGGCCATCGCGACTTTTCGAACCCAAGTAACAGGATGGAAATGGGAGAGGACTCAACAGCCTTGACATCGGGGTACCTCTCAGCCTTTTGATGGAATCAGAGTGATAGGTCTGTGTCCTCTTCCATGCGCAATCGGATTGTCAGCAAGTAACAGTGCAGACGATGGCCCTAACGGGAATATAATTAGCTCCAAAATCGCTTCGACCGCATGGTTGCGTGCGAACTTCCATGAGAGACCCTGCTTCCGATGTTGAGTGTGATCCTTTTGCGTGATAGCCCAATCACGACGAGATCGTGTATGCATGTCCCGTACCAACATCAGCATAGCTTCTAGAAGGCAGGGCTACTGCGAAGCTCCGACAGATAATGCATAATCAAAGTACTACGATACGGGTTCACCTAGTGCCGTACCTCGTGGGATCGACAAAAACGTTGAAATAGATATACTCCGGAATGTCTGGTCCTGGTTCTTGGGAGTTTGCGCTTGAGCGGATAAGTCTGACAGACGGGAGGCAAACAACCCAGCCACTTTGGCTTGCAGATTGGCTTCGGTGCGAACCGTGTTCGCTTGTGAGATCTTAGTATTGCTTGTTAAGCGTTGGTTGTAGGGATTTGTTTGCTCATTCTTGCTCGCCAATGCCGCATTTTAAAAAATAAGAATATTACCTCAAAATAGTCCTAGCACTAGTTAATTTGAGCAGAATATACCCTTAGACCGGCGTGCTGTACTGAACCCCACATATCCACTCACCCAACCTCGCGTTGAGGTAAGCATAGCGAATGGACCGTTAGAATACTATGATGGTGTGTGCTACGTAAGCTTTCGCTAGTATCGGACTTATGAATAACTACGGAAGTGCTGCGCCATAACTGCGAGATCCTTGATAAGGCTAGGCTTGCTGGTGGAGGTTGAAGGATGATGAGATGGAGATGGAAAAGGTGGTTGTTGAGGGATCGTACACGTTGGGGCCGGCTTGCGAGACAACACTGGAATCTCGGAATCGGATCAAACCAACCGAGCCCCGATATCACGTGTATTGTTTGATTTCTGGACTGTTAAGTAATGCTCAGCCCAAGGAGCAAAATACTATGTTCTGAAAATTAGATATTGACATAAGATGATATGGATGCTGGACTCGAGTAACCATTCATTCAAGTATTCACGGCCTCACACGTGACCAACATTCACTTTCCCAATATCAACCCCTAGTTTCTCTTCGCAAACTCCAAGTATACTAGAAATGGCAGTCATATCACTTGAAAAGATCCTCACGTGAACAAACTACCCCGACTCGGCTTACTTCTCGTCCTACCATGCCCTCGTGAAGCCGACACAACCACATCCTCCTCAACCTTCAACGGCGTACAAACCTCATCAAGTACCGACCTCGACCCATCCTTCAACCTAAACTCCCCTTCACGATCAGCCTCGTACGGCTCAGTCTCAACCCACCTCTTCCACTTCTCCCTCACCAACATTGCCTCGTTTTCCGGCACCAAAAACCACTCTACATGTCTACCCTTACTACCCTTACTATTCTTACAAACATCGCACTCTATCGCCACACGACGATCCTTCAGCTCCAAATGAATGAGCTTCTCCGCCCTTTTTGCAAAAGGCATAGCCTTGAAGTCGGGACTCTGAGACGGTGTGTGAAGCTCGAGAAGGAGTTTGCATTTTGATGCCCATTGTTTGAGACGAGATCCTGATTCGTATTTACTATAGCCGATTTTTACGTAGCCGAAGAGTCCTTTGATCCAGTAGATGTAGATGTATCCTAGTTTCTTCTCCGTTTTGGTGAGTTTGGTGACTATTGCGTCTTGGAGGGCAGTGTAGACGGTTTGGTTTTGGGTCTTTTTGGCCTGGTAGGGGACTAAGCTGTTGAGAGGGATGGAACGTAGGGGGGATGGTGAACGGTTCGATCTTGCCCGCGTTGATGGCTCTTGGAGATGGACTGCGCTTGACTGTGATGGAGTAACTTTCGTTGTGAGTGCTGGTTTCCGTTTGGTTATTTCCTGGGCCTTCACAAGCTCTTGCTTGATTTCTAGGTTAGCTTGATCATCGATTGCTTTCTTAATCGTATGCTCCGTCTCTTGCTCAGTCTCCTCGATACGAATGGTGAAGTCCAACAATAGCCCATCAACACCTGAAAGAACACCGATCCAATCCAGAAATGTGACAACCTTTCCACTCAATGTATCCGTCATCTGTGATCCCCTCTCACTTTCTTTGAGTATTTCAAAGAAGTCTCCAAGCTTTCCTGTCATTTTGAGAGCAGCATCAGAATGTTCCTTACACAAGATAGTCCTCACGATGTCATTGATTGTCTCAAGAACTTTTGAGAAAGACCAACTTTGAACATCATTTGCCAATTCTTTTAAGGCATCTACCACACCTTTACGAGGCCCCAATGCCGACTGTGTACACCTCTGCATCCCGGACTTCTCTTTGACTGAGCCATTGCATTTACCTCGAGAATCACGGCTTTGGAGTCGCTCCTGAGTCTCACGAGGTAATATGCTGTAAAGGTATTCACTGAACTTGGTATCCAATGCGGATGTGCGTGCAAATGTGCTGGTTGTGCTATGGATCTGCCGATCGCGAGCCTTCTGAACGGCCGTCCGAGCGGAAACATCTTTCTTCTTTGTATAGGTTGCCTTTGCTTTGCTAGGAGCATTTTCAAGAGATGGTTTGGTGGAAACTTTTACAGTTTCGGCCTTTGTAGTCGTGATCTAATATGAAAAAAATCGATCAGCTGGGAAATCGCGAGGTAGACGGAAACGAGCATTACCTCCACAGATACACCACCAGCTCCTTGCTTGATCTTGTTACCAACCACTTCACTTTTTGATCCATATACTTCCGAAAAGTTGAAGGAGTCCGGAACTTTAAGATCTACAAACACCTTCGACTTTTCAATCTTGTCACGTTCATTTTCCGTTACTAGATTCAATATTATCAGTAACGGATTCACTTGGATTGAGTAAAAAAAATTCGGCCGCAGACCTTGACGTAACTCCCAGGTCATTTGTCTAATAATCTTCTGTGGCTCTGGCCCTTCAACATCATCTTCCTCGTCCTCCAAAACTTCTTCGACGGTTATCGTTGAAGCACATTTACTGAACTCCGCTGCTTTGATCGATTTCTGTTTCGCTTTTCGTTCTAATGGTGATTCCAGGGTTGCCAAACCAGTAGATTTATAATAGTTTCCAGACGTAGGAGGAGTTATTGGCGTAAACTCGTTGGACTTGCCGCTTCCCCATGCTTCACTTCTGCGCGCGATGCTATCCCAAATGGTATCGGGTGCTGAATTATCTGTATCGGACGACCATGGAGTTGAAGAGTTTTTGGAAGATACCCTTCGAAACGAGGACCTAGGCGTACGCGGGGCCCCCTTCTTCAGAGGCGGTTCGTCAAATCCGGAGATTTCTGTGTCGGTGCGAGTCGGATCAGTATCCTGGGTGCCACGTTCAATAGTCCTTGAGGTATTGCGTGCAGTTTTGTCGTTTTGGGATGGGGTCAAGTCCTCAAGAGCTCTATTAGACTTGATCCTAGAGTCCCGTGGGGTTTTCTGCAGCTCTCTAGGTTGTAAAGATCGCATGGTGGAGGCGTTAACTAGAGTGGTGGTAAGAAATGAAGGAGAAGTCTGGAAAGAGATGAACGTAGGGAAGAATGTATCAATGTGGCTCCCAGGGGAAGCGGCATAGATGTACCTACACGGAGAAGATAGCTCTCATTTCCTGCAGTGCACTCGGACCCCTACATCTGGTGGCTGGACTCGCAGGACTTTCTCCGAATCTCATATCGCTTCCATACCTCCAAAGGAAGGTAGAAACTCAATTAAATAATCTTCCTGTCAGCATTTAACCAATACAATCATATCCCTGTCATGTGGTATGGTGTAGAATCCGGTAGCATTGCTTCGGCCATGCCGAAACGGGACCAGCGTATCGAAGGACCCTAAGAACCAACCCTTCGTGAACAAGGTATATTCCAACATTCTAGGCAGGTACCATTGTGTAGAGTCGATCTGCAATAAAATAGGATGAATCGAAACGATAGTGACAGGGGTTATGTGCTGTGCCGCACACGGGCATGAACCTGAGTTTCAGCTCACAGTAGCCTCTTCCAGACCTCCAAGAGACGGGACATGATTAATTCCCGTCTGTGGCGTTCGAGCAAAGGTTAAGGCCCATTCCATACTGTTCTCTTGAGCTTTGGCTTTGCATGGTTTGTATCCGAGGACTCCTTCGTCCTATGACATATTGCTTTAGTAAATATTTCGGAGGTGGCGGTGTATCCGGCATGTGGCATCAACGTGTTATTCTGGAATGTACTAGAGTGCACATGAGTGTTTGGTGTTCGAGGATCGTAGACATCTATTATATCTTTTCGGCCTCCGAATACCACGAATGGCATCCCTCCTCCAGGATATTTTGCCAGTGTCCAGGAGCCAGATTTCGAAAGCTTTTGGAATGCACCCACAATTAGAGACACCTTCATTGATAGCCTGAGCTCCAGCTGAATTCCTTGAATGATCTTCATGGAAGAAGGACGTGTTCTATCATGCGGTAAGGTTTGTCCGCTTCGGAGGAATTAGCGAAAGATTCATATCGACCACAACAATGGTGTTTAAAATTTTGGGGAATGTAGTGACTCGTGGGGACATTCTGACTTGGTTTTTCGTTCGTGATGCCTACATCTTCACCGATCGTCAACCATCGTGGCGCACTCGTTTTCTATGGTGGCGTCGAGAATCGTAAGATATTGGAATCGTAAGACATTTGAATGTACTTCGGTAAGCTATGGAAGCTTAACATAGACAACACTATCAGGATTAGGGTGACGTCAAGATATCATAAAAGATCGAATGAAAAACCCGCAACCGAGATTGTGGGACATTGTGGTGACGATTGAGATCTTCAAAAGACGTAAAGGAGTATAGAAAGACATTGCAAGTACTGAGCACTTACAAGAAACTCATGACGAAGATTCCAACGACGTTAGAAGAACCTTACACTGCCGAGGTAGGTGAAACCTCCACACCCACGTGCCCTCCTTCCGGTTCGGGCCACTCACACGGCCACCCTAGGCTGCATACCGCGTACCACGGTTGCGACCAGAACGACGGCCAACTTAAAACTAAGCATGGCCTAGAGCTTCTTCTTCCCATGAACCCGAGACTAGTCAAGTTCTAATTTAGATACAGATACAACAAGCACGTCAACTCCAGAAGATATGCTCACATTTCCGGGGGAAAAACAATCAAGTATGTCTTTTGAAACGGAAACGGGTCCAAAACATATACACCTCCCATAGATGATGGATCGATCGCTCTCACCAACCGCATGCTCTAAGCGTGTCTGCATACAGCTGTCTTGCTGCCGTGTTAGCACGGCATTCTTTACGTACATGTATGTGTATCTTCGCTGGCTTTTGAAGGATATAATGATGTGTGCGATAGTACCTCTCTTTGCTCCGAAATAACCGTCCAAAACTCCTACCAAGCAGATATAGAACGCCTGGAAAAATGCAACGCTTCTTTGCTTCCACCACCCGCCGCTTCTATAACTCCAAACTGCCATGTGTGTATACGACGGCGTTGGGAGTGCACGTCGACATTGCCGCCAGCGTAGAAGTCCACCACCACTACTACGTCATGATCTACCTCCCCTCAGGAGAGAGGTTCTTCGTTCAAGCAGCCGCACGCTCGCCTTGCTTAGCCGTGGCCGCGAGACCCTTCTTCTCCATGTTGTGCAGGCGCTCGATGGTGCTAAGCACACGGACGTGCTCCTTCTGCAATTTCTCGAAGTCGTCGTCCAGTTGCTTGTGCCAAGGGTACAGGACAAAGACCTGGAAAGCCAGCGCCGAGGAGGCAACGAGGAAGTTTGTGAGGGAGATGCCGCGCGTGATCAACACCATATTTGCGGTTGTGTCGTGTGTCCGTATGTACCGTATGAGTCGGAAGAGGGATTTTTGGGTTGATCTGCGGGGAGGATGATGGTCAGCCGGAAGAACGCTTAAGCGGGTGTGTGCGGTGGGTGCTACGGACTTGGTAATTCTCACGCGTTCAATAGGAAAATGATAATGAGCGTCTGAGGTTGGTGAGAGGAGAGTTCAGACCACGGGCAACAGCAGCAGCAAGACAGTAAGTAAGTAGATAATTATTTCCCAAGTTTTTCAGGGCTGAGGTGGGCGTACAATAAAATAAGTAAGGGTACAAGAGCGCGAGGTAATTGATGGCGAAGGCGCCAGGCTAGGCTCCGAGCGTCGCCCGACATTATCCGAAGACGGGCCAGCTAGCACCTAGAACAGCAATCGGCCATGATGCCGAGACTAAGAAGTGATTCTAGCGCTGGCAGGAATCGTTTGCCCATTGCTTTTTCAGATGTCAAATGCTCAGATATTTCTTTCATCGAGGATCTGTTGCGTTGTTGATTGACGACGACGCTGCGTTGCTTGCTTCGTGGTCGTGCGCGGGGGGAAAAAGCCTCAAATATTTGATTTATATTGCATGTGCAGTGCATACAAATATATGTACGCAGGTATGTACAGACAGACCCCTTTCATGCTCGGCTCAGTCTCGGCATATGACCACAGCCATGTCTACGGAGTATGTAGGTCTCGTACGTAGCCATCAGCACGCAAGACATGGAGCTGGCTGGAGTTGGGTCAGATGCCGCGGCGTCCACAACCACAAACCAAGCAATCCTAAAGAGCGTTTCCCGGCGCACAAGTAGAGCCCGACCGACGATAACCTCCTAAACGCAAGAAGCAGTTGCTTGTCAGGCCCACCCCGCATTCCCTCCGCGTTTCGCCACGTTCCACAGTGAATTAGTTTTCGACGGAGGATGGTCAAGACAAAATCCAGTCGCAGGCCTTCACATGTGCACCCGCAAGACGGACGGGGCTCAGCCCTGCCATTGGGCTCATCCAGACGCTAGTTCTCGGGCGCTCGCGGGAAATTCGGGCCAATGACTCGCCCTTGCGACGACGAAAAATGCCTCAGCCCAGAGATTACAAGAACGCAGGTCAAGAAATTGAAAACCGGGAACACCGTGCGACGATGTAGAGCCTAGCAAAGGCACCGAGTCTGGATTGCATGCGAACGCAAAAACCTGGCGGCCGCGGACCGTGGTTTCAAGCTGAGAAGAGCCAACACGCCGTCGTGCAGCAATCAGTATTAGTAGTATTCTAATAGTAATTGGGTAGTTGGCGGTCGTCGTAGTTCGTGATTCCAATTTTATAACCTCTTCTCCTTTTGTTAGGGCCACCACACGCATTCCTTCATTATAATTCCCAGGCTTCCCCACAATCTCTGCTTGGCTTACCTACTCACTCTTGTTTTTCCCGATCTTCCACTTTCACCTTTTGGAATTTTGGTCAAAATGCTTCAATCGAATAGATCTCTACTCATGCGCCTCCCCTGCGAGTTGCGTCTGGAAATCTACTCTCATCTTTTCGACGTCGACTCTAAACCCAAGACCGTCTGCGTAAAAAGCCCGTCTTTCCTCCCATTCTACTACATCCCACGACCTCAAAAATTCATCGCCTACGCCCCGGAAAAGAAAGAGGAGGACAAACAAATCGATCAGAAAGAAGAGAAAGCGCACAAGAAGAACTCGCCCGTCTCCTCCATCCTCCTCACCTGCAGTCAAATCTACTATGAAGCAATGAGCCTCTACTGGAGCACCGTCGACGTCATGCTCGACTCACCCATCGAATACATCCCCCAGCTACTCCAACCCCTACCAACTCCTCTGCGCATGTATCTCAAAGTCATCGGACTATCGCGCCATCTGATTCGGCCCGTCGATCCCACCGCGTCAGCGCGCGCTCAAGCATGGAAGAACACATGCATGCAGATGTCGTGCGTGCTGCCGCGAATGGAGGAGATTCGACTCGAACTCACCGGTGATATCGGCACCATTACCATGGAGCAGGGCATCCGGAATGTGTTTGGTCCCCTGGTCACATGTGGTTGGTTAGGCTGCACCGGGAAGCTGCGGCATCTGACGATTATCTGGGAGGATGATGGGTGGGGTGATGAAGGGGAGGAGGCTGTGGCTATCCTGGCCAAGGGCACATGCGCCAAGAGGGAACAGAGAGGCGAGGTTACGAGATGGGTTTTTGAGGTTGACGATTGCGATTATCCTCTTTGTCGGACATGTCAGAATTCCTGAACGGCGACTCCAACTCTACGGCCCGAATCTCTTTCGGGCGAGTAAAGCCCACCATCTTCATCTCGAGCAACACTGCCATTCCCTAGCGCAGTAGCAAAAGGTGACATCGTACAATCGGCAGGATTATGGAATTAAACCATCCGAAGACTTCCGTTTGCTACACCCGCGATTCCCGGCCGTCGTTGGGATTCTTCATTACACAGACGAAGCTAGACGCTTTCACGGACTTTGACTGGCGTGATCGGTGTACAGCGATGTACACAGCGTTTTCCAATCGTGCGCCGAATACGCAAGAGATGGAGGAGTCAGGTCATGATGGTCAGTGATGTCTCGATGCATCTAGGCCAATGGCGACTAAAAGCAAATCAGCGGGGCGGCCCGTCCGCTTCACCGAAGATTTTTAGAGGATGATGGAGGCCCACTTAAACACCAAGGAAAAAGGGGAGGAGCATAGGGAAAAGGGAGTTTTCTGGGATGCATATGATACCAAATTTTGTTTATTTAAATTTTGGAAAGCTAATTTGTAGAATAATACAATCATTTATCTCTCATACCTTCAGCCTCATCCCAAGAACCTGTTTTTCGCAATCGCCGACCAATTAGCATACGTAGTTGTACGACGACCAAGATGGCGGCGATTCACGACAGACAGTCAAGCAAAATAGGGGCCAAAAGGTTCATGTAAGATATTCTCCATCGTATCTCATCCAGCCTTATGCACAAACCAAAAACGATATTCGCTTGCTACCTTAGATTTAGATTTTGTTTCTTCCATCTAACCACGCGTCATTCACCAATCACAAGGAAGCGTTTCGAAACCCTATGATATTGGTGCCAACGATAGACGACTACTCCTCTTGAACCGGTTCAAATTTTGGCATACATGTCTTGGTTCTCGTCCCATTGAGTCCCCCTTCAGATCTCATGGAGTCAATGCTATCGTAATAGCGATAGAAGTCTTAGTATGCATGACCTTGAAGATGAACGAGTGCATTCTTCAGTGGCTTTTGAATTGAATTCGTGGGAGCCAATGCCCTACTATCATTGCTTCTTGCGTTGGTCAAGGAGACGTATGCTGAGTTTCGACACCACCTCTGGTATGGGGCCATAGAAGATGACTGCGTGTTATCGTCACTGGGGGTTGGGACTCTGATGGTCTATATAATCTCTTCAATGGACGGCGGATCTCGCTAACCCAGGGTCGTTAAGTCTTCCAGATATTTGACCAAGTCCTTTCGAAGCACTTCCTCAACTCCCACAGCCTTCTTCGGCGATAGGTCATGGCACGAATCTACGTAATCCTATAGCTCTATCTCTCATCCGCCTAGGATAACACCACCACAACGAATAACCGTCTCGAATGTGACTACTACGGTCCATGAGTCCGTGAGGCACCTACTTCCTCTAGCTCTCATCCAGCATCCAACACCATATTACCAGCCGAAATCCCCAGAAACCTGTACGCCAACACCATATCCCTCTTCGCCAATCTCATCGCCTCATAAAATTCACCGTTAGGCATGATCCAACAAATCGACGCTTTAATCCTAATGCACATCAGTTCCGGAACCGTCTTCAGCGTCCTGAGTATGTGGAACAGTCAGGTATACACAAGAAAGTCCCAGAGCTATCAAGCACTCCCCCCTTTTAATCGGCACCGTGGACTTCACTCGCGTCTTTTGGTTAACTTATACTACGATGCGTTCATCGTAGGACCCTATACCTCGTTATCGCACTCCACTAACACGCCTAAATGCTCTATGAGTATTAGAATGGGGTTAAGTTGCTTCTTTTTTTCATCTGCTTTGGTTGGTGATGCGCTGAGGTTTGGGGAACATTGGGATATGGAGGTGGATCTTGTGGAGAGGGGAGGAGGAGGCTGGGTAGGTATTTTGCTGGTATGTTGAGATGGGTGGCCGAGAAGAGGGTCGAGTTGGTGGATGATAGTTCGCTTGAGGGGTCGCCTATTAAGATGGGGGGTTTGAAGGGGAGAGGAGAGTCAAGACTGTGCTGTTATGTATGGCATATATGGGAGGGAGGTTTTAGCTTTTGGGTTGGTGGGGGCAAGGTTTGGGGGTTCTTTCTTGGATGTATCATGACTGATCGAGACGGATCTAGATTGTATCATTAGTATGGTTTTAATCGTTTTTACCGAGGATCGGCTTTAGTTGCTGCTATACTCCACTTGATAAAAGAAACCTTGGAACGCTACGGTTCAGCTCTATCGCTGAGGAGGGATAGACCGATACTGCATCCAACGAGATGCAAAAATACGATGTGATCGGGTCAAGAACATGAGTGAAATCTAAGGAGGGGCGACGCCCATCATCGCAGCAGCCTGTGAAAGCGGTCACTCGGCTTGTTGGATGTGACCCTGACCCCGGGACGACCTAGTGACGATGTTTCCTTTCATCTTTCTTGAGTGGTTCGCGGTGGATGTACGCACATTGAGATGGAGTACTAAAGGTTGAATACGGAAAGGCTTGTCATAGAGCTACTGTAATAAATGGGCTTTCATGGAGAGTCAAAGGCGACTTTAGTCTCCGAGCGACATGTCCGGCCATCCAAGCTCAGAGTTGGACAGGGACTGGATGGGAAAGGCTTGAATGCTCCGATTCCTAATTCGGGTTTGAAGAATTTGATTCCGTCATCTACCTTCATAGGTACTGAGACTGAGCTATGATTAAGCTAGACTTTACTGAGGGCAATGTTTTACCACTACTACGACACAACGGGAAAAGTCGATGTCGGTTTCCATGTACGGCTCCTTCAAGTCAAAAGCTTAGTAGCCACAATTACAATACCACATCCCAGAAGAGAAACGCTTCACAAAACAGGAACATAACACACCGTTTTTGCTCTTGAAAGGTCGAGTAGAGCCCTGAAAAAATATAAGTTCCAATGGCGTGTCACACTCAAGAGTTCGATGCGTTAGAACGCATCAAGAATATTATGTTATGGGGTCAAAATGGGTTTGAAATTACTCCCCCAGTGACTCCATTCGAGTCATCGTATTGGGACGGAACTTGGAAAGGGGGGACCATAAGCGGAAGTATTCGGGGCTACTTTTCCATCCCGAAGCAGTCCGTATTGGTTGAGTGGTCGTTCAAGTTAAGTATCCACAGATGTTCTACTCTATTTTAAATCTACACTTCATAATCTGCGTCACTTCCGCATATTGAATGCTGACGGGGCTTACGTCTTCCTGGCACCACCCGAAACAATCCGCACGGTGATGGAGCTACGTTTGTTCAGTATGAGCATCATAAGGATACACTTCAGTTCATTCCAGTGACAAAGACTGCGCACGTTAAACCGAATGAAAGACGGAGTCAAAATTCCATCCGAGACTCTACCTCCTGTTCATCTTTACGTTACATCGACGCAATCACATCACTTCGCCGCAACCAGTTACCCCGGGCCCAGAACGACATCGGAGCCCTTCTCACGGTCAAAGGGCACCAATAAGTCTCCCTCTTTCATATACCGGACGATCAAAAAATAAGCTTAATCCCCCGACCAACTTCCGGGGAAATCTGGGGTAGCAGGCTAAAATGGGTAAAGTGAATACCACCAATCACCACATTCCGCTTTGAGTTTCCTTAATCGAGTTAGAAAGGGTTTATGTAATTGGATAGGATGAGTGATTGGTATGCTGTGCTTACGGGCAAGTAGTAGAAGTGAGAGAGGGGGTATAAGGAGAGGGTCGACCGAGGTTAGTAGAGTTTGGATTTGGCTTGGTGGTTGTTATTTGCACCGTTGGAACATTGACACATTCACCATGGGTAACCAGAGAGGAGTGCCTCAAGAAGATGGTCATCGAGAGCTCAAAACACACTCATGGACCCTTAAAAACCTCTTCTCCTTAGCAAGTCTCGTCCTCCTTGCCTCTACCGCCACGGTCCACGCCCAAGACCGCCAAAAACCAATCATCCTCTCCCGAACCGGCGGCTTCCAAATCGGCGGCAAAACAATCCACAACCCGCAATTCCCCAACCAAACCCTCTCCTGTGACCATGGCTACATCGAATACTTCATCCCCTGGAACCCACGTCAAACGAGCTTGGTAATGTGGCACAGTTCCAGCACACAAGTATGGCAGAACCGATGGGATGGAGGCGAAGGATACAAAGACATGTTCCTCCGACGAGAATACCCCGTTTACCTCTGGGATGGCCCACGGGTCGGCCGCGCAAACTGGGCTTGTGAACCTGTTGTCTACATCCCTGGGTATCGCGACCAGGGCAACTTTGTAGCTTGGAATTTTGGCCCCAGGTTTGGGTCTTGGTGGCCTGGCATACAGTTCCCGACGCAGAATGAAGAAGCTTGGAAACAGGCGACGAGTGCGAGGTATGATGAGTTTGATACCAAAGAGAATGTGGAACTCCATTCGGATGCTGCGGCCATTGCAGCGGATTCAGGGAAATTGGGGGAGAATATCGTGTACCTGACCAACTCGGCCGGTGGACTTCGAGCCATGATGACAGCAACAAAGAGTAAAAAGAATAACATCAAAGGCATCGTTACCTACGAAAGTATCGGCTATGTCTACCCCGATAACTTGAACATCACGGCTGGTAATGGGGGCTTTGGTCCTTTCGTCGTGCCGCTCGAGGATTTCAAGAAGTTGGCGAAGGTCACCGCTATTCAGTTTGTTTGGGGGGATAATCGTCCGGAGTCGTGGCCGTCTGTTCAGGAGTCTCGCCTTGTTGCGTCGTTGATTAATCAGTATGGGGGCAATGCTGAGGTATTGAAACTTGGGGATGATGCTGGGTTGAAGGGGAGTACGCATATTCCTTTTGCGGATTTGGATAATAGGAAGGTCGCGGACTTGCTGGATAGGTTCTTAGAGGATCACGGGTTGGATGGATACGTTGGTGATGACGAGCGAGTGTGAGGAATGCTCTTCTTAGTGGCATGTGTCATGATTGTATCAGCGTCCCATCACTGGTTCAGCAAAGCTGTGTCGTTATTCTAGCGGAAGTAATTAGTGAGCGTGAGCAAAGATATATGTGCGTGGTGAGCTGAAACTCGTGATGAATAATTGTTGTGGTGGTAGTTGATGGATAAGAGACGGTGAATGAAGGAAAAACGAAAGATGACTGCAAAAGACACATGCCGAGGCGTCTTTCATCAATTCCGACATAATCAGAACATGAGGTTTGTACAATAGTGTTGGCTTACTATTGCATTATAAGATAAGCCTGGTGTTCTTACCTTCATCCTCCAACATGCATACGAGAGATTCTTCCGTATGTATCAATTGCGACACCCCCATTTTTCTCCCCATTCTCGTCCCCACCACAGATCGGGTGAATTAATAATTCTCTCCATGCTACCACCGGGACATCGAACCAGCGTCGGTATGTGTCCGACGATACCGTTAGCTCCGCCCGCTATCACCATGAGAGCTCCCCACGCCGATACCTTCAGCCGTACTATATAACCTCTCTCTAGGACCCCACCTCCGATCTCCACCATCAATCACACTCAATTCATCTGCGTACACCACAATGTCCTCCCCAAAGACCATCCGCTGGGGAATTCTGGCAACCGGCCTCATCGCCGAAACTTTGTAAGTCGAAAACCCCGCATTGAGGGGCAGGCAAACCCCACTAACCACCACTTTTCATTCATAGCACTAAGGATCTTCTTGTCGACCCAAAGACTCGAGGAGTTGAGCATGTCAAGCACACTGTCGTCGCTGTCGCCTCTTCCTCTTCTAAAGCTCGAGCCGAAGATTTCATCAAGAAGACGGGCTCTCCGTCTGATGCTAAGGCATACGGCTCCTATGAGGAGTTTGTCAAGGACCCTAACATTGACATCATCTACGTTGCCACGCCTCACTCGCATCACTACCAAAATGTCAGACTCTGCTTCGAGGCCGGCAAGCCTGTGCTGTGTGAGAAGGCGTTCACGGTGAATGCCCCGCAATTGAGGAAGCTGGCCGAGATTGCCAAGGAGAAGAATCTTTTCTTGATGGAGGCCGTCTGGACGCGATACTTCCCTATCAGCATCTACGTTCGCGACCTAATCAAGTCTGGAAAGATTGGTCCCGTCGCACGAGTGCTGGCTGATAACTCAGTGAACACCAACCCAGAACAGTCTTTCTCCGATGGAAAACATCGTATGGTGAACCTCGATCTCGCTGGAGGTGGTCTTTTGGATCTTGGAATCTACTCTCTCACCTGGGTATTCCAAACCCTCTACCACACGCAGCCCGAAAACGCTCGTCAGAAACCACAGGTTCTTTCGGCAATTAAGAAATACGAGCCCACAGGTGCCGATGAGCATGCCACCATTGTTATCAATTTCCCACGCTCCAAGGAGCTCGGCGGCGATGCACATGCCGTTGCAACAACCTCCATTCGCATCTCTTCTGTCCCGGGTGGTGATGCCAACCTGACGCCTTCAATCCGTATTCAAGGCCCCAAGGGCGAAATCCAAGTATATCCTCCCGCATTCCGACCCACTAAGACGAGAGTCATTCTCAACGATGGATCAATCGAGGAGAAAGAATGGCCTCAACCAGGCCCCGGTAAAGGTTCAGGCTGGTATAACGGTTTCGCAGGCGACATGCAAGCCGAGGGTGAGGGTCAAGGCATGTTTTGGGAGGCCGACGAGGCTGGTACGGCGCTTATCGAGGGTAGGAAGGAAGGCAAGTATGAGGGGTTGGAGGAGAGCATCGTGATTATGGAGGTTATGGATGAGGCGAGAAGGCAGGGCGGACTCAAGTTCCCGGAGAAGATTGAATCGCTTGAATACCCTCTCCAATTCTAGATAACTAAGGTATCTCGGCTCAATAGATGAAAAACCGTCCCGTTGAGAAATGATATAAAAAGCGTGCCCTAGTATTTCGGTTTGAAGAGTGCAACACTCGGGTTGTTAGTGGCGCATGTCATCCCCGAAGCGCCCGGGCAGCCTTGCCGGAAAAAAAGGCTCTAAACGACGAAAGAAATTGCTCAGGAGGCCACCACCAACTAATTCACATTATTTGTTCACTTAACTGCACATTGGTCAACTCATGAAATACGCCCAAAGTCTTCTAGATCTAATCACTACCTACGTAATTATAGGGATTGTGTAATGTATTAATGGTTCTAATTCTTGATTACGTACTCAACACAGTTCGCGTTCCCGAACGCGTCCCCAACAACACACCTCCGATCACTGATTATTCAACCACCAACCACCTCTCCAAACCCCTTCAAGATGCCATCACATATGGATACCCCCACCGCGAACTATTCCTCTAATGGCCACCCAGCCTTCCCTCCACCTCCGAATGGCGGAGTAATGCTGCAATTCGATAAACTCCCCTCATTCGAAGATGACCTCCAAGCCGCCCTCAATGCCCTTGAAGGGACCCTCCGGGGTGACCCTCCACGCGAAAGGGGATCGTCATCCTCTCCCGAGAGCGCTCTCCCCGAAGGCTCCTACGACATAGAGCCACCTCCAGAACGAGCCTTTCCGAATGAGCCCGAAGGATGGGATTTCATACAAAACTGGGGTAAGGAGCGAGGACTTGAGTATTTCAAGTTCAAAGCCAAACCGAATAAACAGGGGAAAATCTACCGACGAGTTGCACGGTGTAGATGCGGAGGGAAGCGACAGAATAACCACAAGCTTGATGAAACCACAAGGCAGAGGAAGACGACGACAAGGAAGACGGGCTGCCAGATGTCTTTGATATATGTTGCCGTCGATCCTATGGTCCCGGAGGGTGCCTGGTGTATCAGGCATGCGCGTGGTAGAGGCAGCTTTCGTCACAATCACCCACCCGCCGAACAAGTTGGACCTAAACGCCCAAGGCGCAAACCGGAGAACCTTCAAATAGAGCAAAGGATCGATCTATCGGATACCATTGTGCAACCGAGACGCGATAGACCAGATGCGATTGTGCAGCAAAGACACGATAGACCAGATAATACGGTACCGCAACGGCGTGCTCTACCGGACAATACTGTACAGCAAAAGCGTAATCTACCGGAAAAGTCTATCCAGCAATTGGCTGTTTATGACGCTCTACGTGCTCACCTAAGGCAATGCCTGGTAATCCTAGATAACGCCAGGAACGGGATCATAAACAGTGAGGGGGGGAACACATAGGACTTTAGACGTATCGATCCAGGTCTGGATACCGAATTTTGTATGGAAAGGACCAGTAGAATCGATGGCTTCCTATGCTAGTTTAGAGGTGGTTCAAATTAGCTGCGGTTGGTGTACGGCTTGCGGCGGTCTCCTGAAGATGCATCTCATTCATCTCCAACAACAACAAGCCGTCCCGCCGTGGAGCATCACCGGATTATACGAAGTCGCTAAGAAGCTTCAGGATCGATGATGGAAACGGGGCCCGCTGAAAAAGCATCCCTTGAATGCTGCCGAGGTTTGGACGAGCCCTGCAAAACGCACCATTGTTTCGTTTCCCGGCCCGTGGTGCCACCGTGCCTCGTTAATCTATGAAACGGACAATCTCAGACTTGTGCGTTTGCAATCAGTCCGTCCACTCGTCGACAAGAAATAAGTGCTTAGCTGCTTTTCGACTGCAATCTCCGTTGTAGAGGGAAGGTGGTGGCAAGCGTTACGCCCGGAGAATAGGCAGCTAACTTGGCTACAAGTTGTTTACATCCTTTTGAACGCTTTCTACCTTGAAATGGTGTTGGCATTTAAGGGAGGATATTATTGGGAATCCTTGAAACATGCTAGCGGCGATGAATAGGGCGACCAGGACGGATTGATCGGAAGTCTACTTCTTGGTGAGCTTGACTTCATGCACCATCAACATCATTCATCGTTCACCAAATACCAACAACCATAACCCAAGTTGTTGCAGCTATTTCAATAATGCAGTCCTTTTCTCCCATTAACTATTGTTACAGCATCTCGATCGGAAAACCCTCAGGTTCTCTCTCTATTCAAAAATAATCGTTCTTCTTCTCGCTGTCTCAGCCCAGACCTGCTACCCCACAAACGGTTCGGCGGCAAAATTCCCCGTCTCGAATCGTTCTGCGACATCTAAATGAATTGACCCCGGGCGTTAATCTATTCACAGGTCATTCTCCTTGGATTTACCCCTCTGCTCCTGGTCATCTCGCATCCGACTCAACTTTTTTGTTTCCACCAACCTGGATCCGGCCGTGCTTCCCTTCTATCGATCCGGGTCGGGTGAGCCAAGTGTTTACGAGAGGATTCTAGGCGGACGCTATGCCCGGGAAACTTGTCGCCCCTCTGCTATAGGGAGATTGTGTAGAGAACCCTGTGGTGTTAAATAGCATCGTGCCCGCCTTCAGAATGTTCAGGCTCATCCGCATTCACACCGTATTTCGCTGGTCTCGAAAACATTCCTTCTTTATTTCCAACCCTTCCTTTCATTCACAATGAAGTCCGCTCTTTTCGCAGGCCTTACAGCACTGGTTGCTCAGCAGGTCGCTGGCCACGCCACTTGGCAAGAACTCTGGGTTGCCGGTGAAGATCAGGGAACAACCTGTGTGCGTATGCCGAGCTCCAACAGCCCTATCCAGGATGTGACCAGCGAAGACGTTCGATGTAAGTGAACAATGCCTAATTTCGATGAATGTACTCTTTACTAACTATCCGTGTTATAGGCAATGCCAACCAAGGCGCAGCTTCATCCAAGTGCGCTGTTACGGCCGGTTCCACCGTGACCATCGAAATGCACCAACAGCCCAACGACCGCTCTTGCGACAACGAGGCTATCGGAGGAGCCCACTACGGACCTGTTTTCGCCTACATGTCCAAGGTTGATGATGCTGCCACCGCCGACGGCTCTGACGGTTGGTTCAAGGTCTACGCAGACACCTGGGGCAGCAATGGAGCTTCTGGCTCTGATGACTTCTGGGGAACCAAAGATCTCAACACCAACTGCGGCAAGCTCGACTTCGCGATCCCCTCCAACATTCCTGACGGTGACTACCTTCTCCGTGCTGAGGCCATTGCCCTTCACAGTGCTGCCAGCGAGGGCGGTGCTCAGCTTTACATGTCTTGCTACCAGATCACCGT
Organism: Rhytidhysteron rufulum CBS 306.38; assembly: GCA_000467735.1. NCBI lineage: Eukaryota > Fungi > Ascomycota > Dothideomycetes > Hysteriales > Hysteriaceae > Rhytidhysteron > Rhytidhysteron rufulum. The sequence continues at coordinate 29,229 of AJFL01002568.1, forward strand.
CTCTGGTGGCTCCGGATCCCTTCCTGAGACCGTCAACTTCCCCGGCGCATACGCCGCTTCCGACCCTGGTCTCAAGATCAACATCTACCAGAAGCTCACCGAGTACATTGCTCCTGGACCTGATGTCATTGAGGGCGGTACCGTCGCCACCGCTGGAAGCGCTCCTGGCGGTGCTGGCGCAACTTCTGGTGCCGGTAACGGTGCTGTTGATGCCACTGCTGCTCCTTCGGCCACCTCCGCCGCAGCTGCTACCTCTGCTGTCGTCACTCCTATCTCCTCTGCCGCCCCTGTCTCTTCCGCTGCCCCCGTCTCCTCCGCCGCTCCAGTTTCCTCTGCTGCCCCAGTTTCCTCTGCGGCCGCATCATCCGCTGCTCCTATCTCAAGCGCTGCCCCTACCACTCTCGTGACTGCTGTCCGATCCAGCAGCTCTGCTGCTGCTCCTGCTCAGTCTTCCGCTGTCAGCGGTGCAACCGTCCAGAAGTACGGCCAGTGCGGTGGTATCAACTACAATGGCTCTACTGCCTGCGAGAGTGGTTCTACTTGCACTGTCCAGAACGACTACTACAGCCAGTGCATTTAAATGCATTTAGAAAGGCAATAGCTGGACGTCACAATTAGCGAGTGGACCTGGTTCCATTGACGCGCACGGTGGTTGTCAAAAAGTTAGCTATTTCATACCTGAGAGGACTTCATTGTATATATTGTTTACTACTTCGTATAAATTTTATCCCTCATCGTTGAATATCCTTGCGCTTCTCTCTGTAACATTGAACACCTGCATGCATATATGTTCTTGGCTCTTGGCTCCCGCTAATAGGCAATGCAGAATATATTAAAATGGATAGCCTTTCCACGATGTTATTGGTTACCCAATCATTGTACTGCAAATGGTTCCCTTTTAATGTTACCTTTTCTATCTATTTTCCTGGGGAAGGACAATCCATTGCCTGTTCCTTGAGATTGATCTTTTCGCCTAAACTTAATAATTCTCCTTATGTCCAGGTATAACATGCCGATGTCGCCAATTCTCCACATTTCTTTTAAGCATCACCGTCAAAAGTTTCGCTATGATACCTCTTTGGAAATCACTCCTCGCAGTCTTCTTGTTTTCCTTTCTCGTTCTCTCATCCTTCGTTGAAGAACACCCTGATGATGATGAACCAGATACCGGCGATGTCAACGGCCCACGGCCACCTCACGGCCCAAGAATATGGCAACCGAGAGTCGGCGTTCAAATGCAGATGATACTGACAGGAGTGCCGGATTTCAACGCAACGAATTCTTCACGACCGAGTCCATTCCCATTGCCACCGGGCTGGGATCTCCGCCCCAATGTACCAATATACGACGTCGATCTCTTCGACACGCCTGATACAACGATCTCGTTACTTCATCGATTGGGCAAGAAAGTGATATGTTATTTCTCTGCCGGAACGGTTGAAGACTGGCGACCGGATTTCAAAGACTTCCCTCCTGAGGATATTGGCGCCCCATTACCTCTTTGGATCGGAGAACGGTATATCAACATCAAGAGTCCGCGGATTGTAGAGATAATGAATAAACGGATCGCGCTTGCGAAAACAAAAGGTTGTGATGGAGTCGACCCGGACAACGTCGATGTCTTCAACAACGAAAACGGCGGTTTAGATCTCAGCGCCGATGACGCTGCTATCTACGTCAAACGACTCGCGAACACATCGCACGCTAGCGGTATAGCCATTGGATTGAAAAACGCGGTAGAATTACTACCGAACGTGACTGACGATGTTGAGTTTGCGGTTTCAGAATCTTGCGTCCTGGAAGATAGTTGTAGTGTCTACGAACCATTTACCAATCCCCAGCGAACCCATAACCATTGGCGAAAGAGAGGAAAACCCGTTTTCCATGTCGAATACGTGAACTACACATCCCTTATCCCCGGTTTCAATTCCACGGGGGGGTATAAACGTCAACGAGGACATGGACGCCCTCCACCATTCTTCCACCCTCCTTCAGATGGCCCGGTCAATATCACCGCGCTGGATGTCCCGGATCTGATTAACGAGGCTCTAAGGAAAAAATTCTGTCTTCAAGAGGAGATTCCGAGGAATGAATCGGGGTGGAGACCCGGGGGTGCCGAGACGTTAAGTCGGAGGTTGAAATTGAGTACAAGTATTAAGACGTTGGATTTGGATGGGTGGGTGCTTTGGTGTGATGGCAGGACGGAGAGAACGAGGACTTGGGCGGGGAGTAATAAGACCGTGCCGGCGCCGGTTTTGAGGAGGGGGAGGGGGTTGGCACCTGTTTGGTTGCAGTGGGGAGTTTAGGGGGTTGGTTGGCTTGCGTATTGCGTATTGCGCATGTGGTTGTGTTGGTGGTGATCTTGGTTCGTGTTGTGTTGGTGGGTGTTAGGCCCCCAAGAGCTATAACTTTTCTTACATATCCTTGTTGCGTCGGATATTATATCATTACATGCTGTCATATCCGAGGGCAGAATAACTTTTTTATATTCGATGAACTAGGGCCTTAGTTGATTAAAGTGTACTCAGAGAGGTGCTAGAAGTCCAGAAACATCCGATTTAGGTCCCCATTATTCAACTCCTAGGACTACTATAGCAATACAATTATTAGGGGATGACCAGACTACATTTTGGAACTTCTTTAATGTCGAGGGGGGTCGAAATAAGCTCGCTTTGAATCTGAAAATATCTACGTGCGTAAATACGAGGAAGTGAAAGAAAGCATAAGCCACAGAATCACATAGCCACGTTCACCCCTGATGACTTGTGTCATTCTAGGATATCAGCTAACTTCAATAGTATGTCAATCGCCAAGGTGTGTAAGAGCTAGCGAATCTTACTGAATGGGTCTGACCCCAGCGATCGAGATGGCAGGGGTTTATGAACCGTGAATGCTTGGCGTCAAGGCCGCAATTTGCATCGTGAGATATAGTGACTAAATTTAGGGTGATGGCACGATTCGATGACCATGTTTTCTATGAGGCTGTGGAGACTCATGATGATTTTAATCATAGGTAAGAATATAATTCTCCTTTTATTTGCGCTTTTCGACCTTCATTCGGGCTGCGTAAAGGAAAATGTCAAGACTGTCTCAACCGGAAAGGATATATGCGACAATTCCCTTCGATGAATGCTCATACGCGACCTATCAATCTGCCAACATACTCTACAATGACGCATGGAATCACGAACACCGGGACGACAAGGAAGTCCTATCTTCACCCACCATCGTCACTCGTTTCCACAACACTCTCCGAACATTCGGTCATAACCATCGATGCCTCCTTCTCTCCCTTCCAAACACCCTCGCCATGATCCTATGGTTCATCATGTTAATCTACTTCATGACATGGTACCTCCTTCAACCCCTAGACGCCCAAAACCACCACCCCCAAATCTGCGCCGATTTCTCACTATGGCCATACATATCCTGCATCGGAGCCAGACAACCCATTGCATTCCGCATCGTCTGCATTCTCATGGCCATCCTAATAACCCTCTCCTTCACATTACTCTGCAAATTAACCGAGCGAATCCAAGCTGGACGATGGCTTCGACGAACCGCGGGACTGTTTGCGTTCATCTCTTGTATCGCGTTGATAACGTTGAGTTTTCTGCCGGTGGATGAGGAACATAAGGGGCATTTCATTGCTACCTCGATTCAGATATTCGGGATGGGGAATACGAAGTTTTTTGATTGGATGGGGAATTCGAAGGTTAGGGGGTTTGTGAGGAAGAAGGTTGGGAAGGGAGTGAGGATTCGGCCGTTGGAGGTTAGTAGGTGGTTGAAGAGTTGTGTGGCCGCTTTCGCCGCCGGTGAGTCTTCCCTTCTAAACCACACTCCTTTATTAGTGGGGTGAATTTTACTGATTCGACGGAATGGTTAGTTCCTGCTATGGTGACTTGTATGGGGATTTATTATTGTACTGATACAAAGGATATTAATAACCCGACCTCGAGTTGTAATAAGATCGTTGCGTTGTCGGCTGTGGATGAGTGGTTGTTGTCGATTGGATGGGTGTTGTATATGGGGACAATTGCGTATGATCTTTATCATGTTGATTTGGTGATTGAGATATTGGAGAGGCACATTGTGGGAGCTGATCGAGAAAAGAGGGAGAATAATAGTGAGGGGGTGGATGGTAGACATGCTACGAGATATCAGGGGAGTGATTCGATGCAAACATTGCTGTTGGGGGAAAGTGGGAGTGATAGGATGGATACTGAGAGTCAGCTTTCGCGGGATATAGAGGAGATTGAGGCGCTGGGGGAGAATTCATTGCGGATGTTGTTGTCAGGGGAGAGTGGGAGCTATGCAGTTAAGTATGGCTAATTGGATTAGCCTATTAGAATTACGGGAAAACATTCTACTTTTTATTATATTTGTAGATAAATGTAAATAATAAGATATCTTTCTACGGCTCGAAAGGAGCATCTCCGCTTGGCGAGTAGAGTTGAGTAGGAGATCAGTGAGTTCCGATGAATTTCCTTAAATGATCAGAAATAGTAGCTGAAAACTCTTCTAATAGAACAGGTAACACCAATACTCTATAGTGATAAAAACATGATTAGTTGATGAATTGAAGAAAGGAAGAGATGGAGAGTGATGGCACGTGATGCTTACATCATTCCGAAGCTCCGTGCGGACTAGGACTAGCTGAAATTTCCCCGCCGTTCGGTTCGACCTCCAGCTCGAAGGGGGTGGACAAGCTGAACCATCAACCCCTTCGGCGCCGCCTTGTCGAGTCTCCACTGCTACCTTGGTAGCTTGCAGCTTCAACCTCCATCTCTCCTCTTGTCCAGCTTCGCTCTCATTATGACCACCCTGCAGGCCCCCGCTGTCGGACTAGAGTCCAGGGTCACTGCGGATGGCGCGCGCTTTACCACTTCATGCACCGAGTGTCAACGCCGGAAGCAAAAGGTACGGCCAGTCTAGCCTCGCAATACCTAATCGACTGCAACACCATGTACAGGGCGCTGACCCACTCTCTCCAGTGTAGTCGAGAATGGCCATGCAATCATTGCAAGTCCAGGAAGGTGTCGCATTTGTGCCAATTTGGCTCCAAGAGGTCGACTGCAACAGCCAATGAGGCATCCAGGTCAGCGATCCTCCCGATTTAGGATGACCTATATTCGTTAACAGCATAGCAGGGGGCCCCGACGTCAGAAGCGGTCTCCAACTGGGACGACTGCAGAGCCGGCTGCTCCGATCGATGCTGATGTCGATGGTCTGAAGGCTTGGGGTTACATGCCCAGCCATCACCACTTCAATCTGAATTATGATGTACGGTGATCTCTGCAAACCGATCAGGACTCTGCTCACATGTCAAAGTCTCCAGCAGAACTGCCCACTCGAGGAAAAGCAGTTCAATCCGCCGAAATAAAGGCTGCTATGCGTGTTTTACCCCCTCGCTCACTAACAGGTACGAGCCTTACCAGGGGGTTACCCGCGAGATGCTAATATAGAGTAGACTCACTTGTTCACAACTTCCTTTACGGTGCCAATTACCGGTACTCCTCCTTATATCCCCCAACCTTCGCGGAGGAATATACTCAGTGGTGGGCGGATCGAATGGCAGGTCGTGCTCTTTCTCCCACATTCACCGCGCTCTTGTTGCGAGTATGCGCATGCTCAACACAATATCTCAGCCCTACTCTTCAACAGCAGCTTGAATTCGAGTTAAGTGACACGGCCCAAAACCTGACGGATGGTTTCCATCAAGCCGCAGAAGACTTAAGTAGGACCATAACTCCAGGGAAAGGAGGGATATCCCAAGTCCAGCAGCTGTTCCTCACATGTTCTTGGTTGAAATGTGAGAGCAGGTTGGTGGAATCGTGGCATGCCTTGAGTGCTGCTGTCCGAGAAGCCCAAGAACAGGGTACTGTACTCTTTAAGAATGTACTCCGCATCTGACTGACTCGTGATTCCAGGTTTCCACAAATTAGGGCATTCTCAAAATCTCCCCGAATATGATCTTGAGATGAGAACTCGGTTGTGGTGTCTTTTGAACGTATGGGACTGGTAGGTTCGTCCGCCTCTGCTGAAACATGCCAATCTAACATATCCCCAGGCAAATGTCGGCATGGTTATCGCGACCCTTTCTCATCGATCGCAGTGTCAACGTTTTTGAGTTACCGAACCTTCGATTGGAGGACTCGAATTTGCATCCAGGCCTTCCTTCCCCGTTCACACATATGAAATACCAAGGTATCCTCATTCGAAAGTTGTGCATGAAGTTTAGCGGCGCTTCATCTCCTGGACAGATAGTGAGCATGCATGAAGAAATATCCGATTGGATGGCATCTCTGGAGGGGCCATTCAGGTTAAGCAACCCAGATACATCCCTTGACGACAAGAATCCCTGGTTGATCCAGCAACGACTCCAACTTCATGCTGTCGCTTACATGATCAAGCTTGATCCTGTCAAGTCTTATCTAACAAAGACCCCTGGGAATGAAACGAGCGATCCTGCAGTTCCACACCATGAGGAATATTTTCGAAAAATTGGTGTCGACTGTAGCTTGACGTTGATGAAGTATGCGCGCCAGTTGTACGATTATGAGTTTCCGATCAACCTGAAGTTCCACTTCATAGTATTCTGCATCTTTGATACTTCGACATTGATGTGCTCTGCCATCACCCACGACTCGAAGCGTGCGTTGCCGAAACGACAGGAAATAATCGAGGCGATTGGCGACGGTTTGAAGATGTTGCAAGGCCTTAGCTCGTCCAAGATCGGCGCTATGTCGTATGGTTTTGTTTCGAAGCTGGCAAAGACTCTGTCGCTTTCCGAGCAAGAGCAAGAGATTCTCGATTTCGGAAGTCCCCAGAAGCCTAAACTGGATACTTTTTCGTCAGATTCGTCAGCGTCTGGATCGCCCTTCTCTTCGAACTCATCATCATCGTCATCTTCTAGGCCTCAAGAACTCCCGTCTGAAATTCCCGCAAATGTGGACGTTCCCCCATCTTCCTCTGACGTCGTGACGGTGCCAAAATTTGCGCCTGCTACGTTCCCATTAGAGAATTTGGAGGCACCTGTTGCCCAAGTGGAGACGATTCCTGGATTTGATCTGGGAGGGTTGGAAGATATATGGAATCCAGATACGCTGAATCTGGACTTCTCGAATTGGGATCAGACGACCTTTCCTTTCGATGGGACGACGTGGAACGATATTAACGGCTCCGGGTATGGAGGGCCTTTTGGCATCTAATAGTCTACCTATTAACGGTGCTGAAAGGTGGGTTGAGAGGACGAGAGGTCCGTGCGCCCGAGGATCTTCGGACGATCTGTGGCAGGGTTCAGCCTTGGTGCGAGATGTGCCGAGATCTTTCGGGGGCAAAGTGGGGAATTCGTTGGGGTTCCATTAATCAACATCCAGTACCCACGTTCTTTTCGATGCTCAATCTCTCTGACATGGCCCCCGGAGAATTTCGTGCATCTTCCCAATTCCTACTCGAACCATGGCAATTCTCACTCGTCCTACTCATCACACGCATCGAGAGGTTGCAATCCTGATTGTAACCACCGTATCGCTTGGTCACATGTTAATATACCCCAGCCATTTACCATCTTCTCCTTGGAGTGTCAATGTTTTCCCCATCAAATGACAGAATTCTTGGATAGCCTATATCTATGCCGTGGTGGCACATAATTTGGCGAGGTGGTGTCGAACCATCTTTATGAAGTCTTATGAGGGATGTAGGAGGTAGGGATGGACCATGAAGAAACCTAATACCAAATTGCATGGCTCTTGAATTTGCCGTCTGCACAGAGGTATTTCGTCAGAGCTCTTCCACTTGTCAGATAATTAATTACATGTATGCTAGGTAAAATCATACAACTTGCATACATCACGTCCAACTTCACGCGACTTATCAACTTCTCTAGCCCTAATCACGACAGCATCGTCTACTTGTTCATAAGATTTACTATCTGACCACCAACTCAAAACGACAAACGTGTCCATCACATTGTCCACTTTGCAGGAAATGCAATCATTTTAGAACAAGCTACCGTTCTGGATGTGTTCCAGAATCCAGACTCATGCGCTTGTCAACGATACGATGACCTTCATACCTTATATACCCTAGTACGGTGAGGGGCAGGCAACGATACAGGTGATATCCCTAGAAGCCCTCCTACCCCTCTACCAGCGCAAAGACCTTTCGTTTTGGAGGATTCAGAGCGGTCTGGATTGTAGTGGGCCTCTGGAGTGGCAGCTCGCTTATCTAGACGACAGCTGAAAACTAAGAGGATTTAAGTAAGTGGCTAGTGATGGCATTGCAAAGCTTGGCAGGGTGAACCTGTCATTTTCCTCTGATCTTTTCCTCGTCACGTCACTAATAAGTATCGTAAGGATCGCCGTGCACCATGCAACTAAATACTCGGAATTGAATAGGATTTTCTTCTCATATGACGGTATGGGTTATCGAGATCACGATGATTCTTGTTTTGATTTCTTGACAATGTTCTCCCGAGATCTCGCCCCCTGCACTAGCCGAACGCCTCGCTATCTTTGGCTTGCGTCGAACCCTAAAAGAAGCTTAGATTTTACCTTTGGGCCGTCCTGTTCGTCTAATACGGCAAATTCAACCCTACTTACTGCACACCTTACTACTTTTGTCAACATGGATCACCGAGCTGGGCTTCCAGATTTCCGTATAGCCAAGCATTCGGGCGCACCTCGAATGAGGTTTGCTCAGGGGATTATATATCATCGTGCCCTTCCAGACACCATGGGCATCGTGGGATACTGAGCGTTTCCAAGATCATTTCTCTTGCCCTTGGGCAAAGTCATTCGTTTTATTTGCAGGTAAGTAACTTCAATTGCCACGATATTATAGTCTACGTATACTGACTTCGGCATTCTAGTGTCCATTATCCGTCCCCGCGGATAGTCACGATCATGAAGCTCACAATTTCAATACTTTTAACCCTCCTTGCCGGAACGGCCGTTTCTTCCCCCGCTCCACGTGTTCGAGAAGATAAGCGTTGCGGATCCAGCTTCCGAGATGCCGTGTGTGCGAGTGGAGAATGTTGTTCGCAATATGGTTGGTGCGGTACAACCACTGACCACTGCGGAACGGGATGTCTTTCATCATATGGAACTTGTACCACGCCATCAAATAACAATGGCGGCGACACCAGCAGCAGCAACAAAAAGATTAGCAAAGACGCTACTTGCGGAGGCTCGAAAGGATATACTTGCTTAGGATCGACTTTTGGAGATTGCTGCTCGCAATACGGCTGGTGCGGTTCCACGAACGCTTACTGTGGAAAGAACTGTCAGAGCGAGTTTGGTACTTGTAATGGTGCTAGCTCTTCTGCGAGAGTTTCGTCTTCGACTCTTGTGCAGTATTCTTCTCGTACACAGTCTAGCTCTTCAGCTCGTACCAGCAGTGTACGATCGACTTCTCAGTCCTCTTCAACGGGTGTTTCCTCGAGTCAGGTAGTCAGCGTGAGGAGTTCTTCTTCGATGCGAACTGCTAGCTCTGGGCAGAACACGTTAACGAGGTCTTCATCTTTCGGTTCGTCGACACAGTCGAGAGCTGGTTCTAGTTCAGCAGCCCAGGCCACCACCAGCAGTGGACGCACAGCCTCCTTTTTCAGCTCGTCGATACGAACATCTACCAGCAGCGGTCTTTATTCGTCCAGCTCAGCTACTAGGTCCGCAAGCACCAGTAGCCAGCTGTCATCCTCCTCACAGGCTACCTCATCGTCACGTAGCTCGAGTGTTCCATCATCGACGCCTTTACCCGTTTCTTCCTCGTCCGTGCAGGCCTCAAGCAATGGTGGATCCTCCTCGGCCATTCAATCGGCTCAGGCTTCAAGCAGCAGCTTGTCTTCTGTCACTGTTCTATCGAGCTTGTCACTCTCTTCAAGCATCTCATTAAGCACTTTGGCCGTTAGCTCTTCAGTATCTTCATCTCCATCAATCTCATCAACTAGCAATGCCCAAGGATCCTCCTCAGTCTCTACGTCGCAGTCGTCTTCTGTGGGCTTGTCCTCAACATCTATCTCTCCATCAAGCATTGGCTCATCACAGTCTTCGTCTGTGGATGCTTCATCTACCTCGGCCACCATTACTACTTCTGCATCCAACGCACCTAGCTCCGTGTTCAGCGAAGACCCTCTGAGTGACCCTAACGCATTCCAAACGACGAAGGTCGGAAACATCGAGAAAACTATTGTTACTGAAGGCGGCCATAGTGGTAGTGGCTTTACTAGAATCACCGCTCAAGATTCCAACGGTGCTCAGCTCACCGCCTCCACCGCCGTCTCGATTCGTCAAGGTACGACATACCGCATTACCCTTTGGGTACGTGCTCTTTCTGCTGGAACCTGCACTGCTGCTGTCAAGATAAATGGCGTCATCGTCGCATCAAGCGGTAGCAGTGTCCCAACCACCTGGACTGCTATCCGAGGATCCTACACTGCTGACCCAAGCTCCCTCTCTCCCACTTTGTCACTTGTGGTTGATTGTCCACGCCGAATCACCACCGTCTTGCCAGACCGAAAGGGAAAGAGGCAAGATGCGCAAGACGGTATGGATCTTGATGATCTTAGTATGGATGCCGATACGTCTGATGTTACGCAGTCGTCTTCTGTCCTGGCGTCGACAACCTCGATTGATCTTTCAGATGTCACTCAGACTTCTATCAAAGCTTCAACTAGCTCGGTTGACCTGTCTGATGTTACTCAAGTTTTGAGTTCGTCTTCAACAGCGACTACCTCGAGCTCTGTAGATTTGTCCGATGTCACTCAAAGCATTCCCGTCCCGCCGCAGACGTCGCAGAGCTCCATAGATCTGTCTGATGTGACTCAGAGTATCCCCATCCCGCCACAGACGTCCCAGTCTACAATATTGAAGTCTGCGGTGCTGACTAGCAGCTCTTCTGGTGGTGTACCAAGGTCTTCGGCATCAAGTGCTTTCAGCTCTCAATCATCAGCCATAACGCCATCCTCTTTCGACTCATCAGCTTCTAGCGTGTCTGTATCTGCGTCATCATCAGGAGCAGTCTCTATCTCTGGCGTTGTTTCCACGGCCCCTCCATCCTCGACCCCTTCAGCAAGTCTATCATCTTCCCTGATTACTTCGTCAGCATCTCTCTCATCTTCATCCTGCAGCCCTACTATTATCGACGGTGGTTTTGAAATCATGGGTGCAGCTGGCTCATCCTCCGATTGGGCTATTGGTGACTCTGGATCTGGAGATACCTACTTCTCTTCAAACCCAAACAGTGGTGTTCACTATGAAGGATCTTATAGTTACTTCGTTTGGTCCAACGCTGCTGTCCTTTCGACCTACACCCTAAACTATCTGCATAAGATTTCATTCTGCAAAGATGTCACTTATGTATTGGGATACTGGACTAGAGGCTACAAATATCGTGGCGCAAATACGAATGGATGCCATGTAGATGTCATCTTAAATGGTGAAAAGGTTCTCTGGGACCGGACTGGTCGAGCAGACTTCCAAAATTGGCGATTCGTCGGCAACCGTGTCAGCTTCACGGAAGATACTGAAGCAACCCTTCAACTGAACTTTGCTTGTCCACCAACACAGTATGCTGGTAACAACAGGGGCATGTAGTAAGTACAACGCTGCATTTTTCATTGTTCTCGCACTAACTGCCTCATCCCAGTATTGACAACTTCTCTATCGTTCCTACTTCAGACTTTGTCCCGCCCGCTACACCTACTACCGGTGCACCATACTACTACCCCGAAACCGTCACTGGATACCCATATCCCTCACCTTGTTCCCCTACCGAGCTTGCCAACCCACCCGGAGCTTGCGTCCGCTACGGCGAGCTGATCAAGAACCCCTCCTTCGAAGAGTGCATTGACGCCGTGTACCCACAATTCACCGAAGCTGAGGATATAGCCGTCCGCCCTTACTATGACGAGGTATTATCCACCAACGGCATGACCACCGAAGAAGCCCACACCGGAACCCGCAGCTGGAAGGTCGTGATCCGCGAAGCTGGAAACTACTTCACGATGCAATATTCCGGCTTCACAGCCTGCCAAGAGCGAAGTTTTGTATACTCATTCTGGGCCAAGCAGCGAACGGCAGGTGCTTGCAAAGTTACCCAAACATGGGGTGGAACGGAATTCGAGAGTCATATCCCTGGAACTGAGTGGACGCAACTAGGGGCTACTTTGCCGAGGGATTTCAAGACTGATACTGTCCTTGAACAGTATTTTGAGTTGAAAGTTGTTTGTACAGGGGCGGTGGGCCAGGATGCAGCTGTTTTTATTGATGATGTTAGTTTGAGGCAGGTGCATGAGACTATGGAGGGGACGTTAGAGAATTGGTATTCGGGACTATAGATGGCATGCATGTTTGATTATGGGTTATTTAGCTGACTGAGAATATATAATTTTAATTGTTATGATTCATTGGTTTGATGGCATTTGTATCCAGTACCTCGCGCAAATATTAACATTCACCAACTACATCCACCACATGCACATCAATGTTCTCCATATTAAACCCCCGACCAGCCAGCTAAACCCAACCACCCGAACCACGTGCCGAAACCCAAAGTCCAAATTCTCACCTAACCTCGCTTTCTAAACGATCCCAGCCCCATCACGCGAATTACGAAGCATGTCTAATCAAAGCATGTGAATCTACCTTATCACCCACCCCTATCTCCGATGAATAATCCCCGTGAACCCCCACACTAGACACGGGATGAGCCTCAACACCACCAGGGGATGATATTTTGAGTTTTGGGAGGCCTGAACAACTGCGTGCGTAGGCATGTGAAGATGGGAATAGTGAGCTATTGACTCATTGACCCACTCAATGACTCGATATGCTGTATGCATTTTCATCACACCGTATAGATCGCACGTCTGTAAACTCTCATCCTCAACAAAATCCTCATACACATCCCTTCTATCTCCACAGAAATGAAAATCACGAGGATCGCAACCCCTTGTTATCACACCTTCAACATTATAATCCACTTATCAATCACCAAGTTAGGAGTCCTCTACCACACTAACTCGGCCACTTTCTTCATCCTAGTCCATCACCCAAATCATCACACAGAGAATGACGTTCTACTGAAAATTACGAAGAAATCTTAAATCAAAGCATCACATGGACAAGCAGCTTGCTTCACACAGACAGTCAGGGGTAGTGTATACAGAAGTGGGTTTTTGTGCCGAGGGTTATTTCACGTGGAGAACTAATTGGTGGGTGGTTATGTACTTACTCATTCTCCATCATCACTAAGATGTTGATATCTTCTACAAGGACCACATATCCCCCTTCTCTACATTTCCTTCCTTTTGCTTTCCCTCTCTCCTGCCCTTGCCCTCTCCCGGATACTCCTCTATCCTCCCACTTGGCTACCTACAGCGCACATACTTACCCACTCATTTACCCATTCATTCTTTGCCCTTCTTTCCTCCCTTTCACTTCTTATCACCTTTCCCTTCACCTTTCCCTTTTCTATCCACACACTTGCCAAATCGCCACCACAAAGTTCCAGTCCATCACCTTCCTCCACTCTCCCTAGCCTCTTCCACTTACCAAACCGCCCCCCTCATAAACCTCTCCCTGTTGCGCTTCCATTCTGTCTTCCCTTGTTCTTTCTACTCTCTCTCATCCTTCCTTCTCAAACCCACACCCAAAACTTCCTCCCTCAAAATCCCATAAATCCCACCATCCACCATCCACCATCCACCATCCACCACCCACCACACAACCCCACATCGCAAGTACACCCAAGTAACCAACCTTCCACCAAACCCCAACCGCTACCTCCAATACACAAAACCCGGAACCTACCGCATTAGGAAATTTCCAGCCGAGATCACGTGATGGAACTGCTCACTTAGGTACTCTTCCATTTCCAAGGTTTCTTGGCAGGGGAACCAGGTATGGCGTATTTCCTGGGTACTCGCATAAAGATTCTATGGTTTGTGCATCGGGGGTTTATGTTACTAGCGGGATGCGGGATGTAGAGCCGGAGAATCACGTGGCATGAAATTTGACGAAAAGCATATTTGCTACGAGGAATCAAGAATGAATGAGACAGAATTGATTTCCATTCTACTACCGAAATGTGTATCTAGTTAAATCTTTTTTGGGGGGAGTAGGAAATCCGACAACACAGGATTGATACCCGCCTCCACATGAAATCTTCAAAGAAAATCCGTCCTTCGTGACCACGAGTACATTTGAGAACTCCAGCGGTTTGATGCCATGGACATCTCATGAAGGGGATATCTTATAGACCACTCATTTCTGAGTAAGTCTCTCACCTAAGGCCCACATCTTCTCTGCGTTCTCCTCGCTGATGGCGTACTCCTTGACGCCTGGGAAGACGGCGCACTCCAGCAACAAGCAGGGGGATTGGTCTACAATAGTCAGCATGATTATTAACATGGGCAAGAAATTGGGTCTTCGTACCTCGAAGGCTCTCATCCAGAGCAGCGAGAACGATGCTTGCGCAGCCCTCTTGAGGAGTGCGTGGGGTTTGAGGGGGAAGATCTTTGCCTGGGAGGATGTCAGTGAAGACCCGAAATGATTATTGAGGCTATCTTACCGCCATTGCGAGCTACGGCCATCTTGTAACCTTCAATCATGAGGTCCATGTCAACACTACTATTGGCTTGGAGTCCAGTGTCAGGAACGTCTGTATGCTTTGATTAGCGAATGCATCACATGTGGCGAGAAAAGACGTACAGCCTGGGTGGACGGCGTAGGCTGCAAGGCCTCGGTCCTTGTACCTGTAGCGGAGTCCCGCGGCATGGAGGACGTTCGCCGCCTTGGCGTGGGCATATCCGTGCCATGGGTTGTAGGTCTTCCCGTTCTATGATTGGGTTAGCTAGATCTCAGATGTCATGTCATTAAGGAACAACCACTTACATTAAAGTTGGGATCTTCGAAGTTGGGGTCATCGAGCTCGTAACCCATACTGGTTACATTCACGACGGTGGGTTTTGGTGAAGCCAAGATCTTCTCAAGGAGAAGCTTGGTCAAGAGGAAGTGACCGACATAGTTGACCGCAAATTGAAGCTCAATACCATCGGCCGAGGTCTTGTACTCTGGGATAGCCATGTTTCCAGCAGCATTGATGACTATATCGATGTGGTCCACTTCGGCATTGAGCTTAGCAGCGGCCTGGCGGATGGTCTCATTGTTGGCGAAGTCAACCTGGAGGAAGGTGGCCTTGGCGGATGGGTTGATCTTTTGGATGTCCTTGATGACTGGAGCAATCTTAGCCTCGCTGCGGCCCGCGAGGATGAGGTGGGCTGCGCTGGCGAGGTTCTTTGCTACCTCTGCTCCGAGACTGCCGTGGCTAGGGCCAGTGATGAGAACTGTTCGGAGAGTAAGTAAGCTGACGTGAAGAAGGTGGATCTAAGGTAGAGGCGTTACTGGTCTTGCTTGGGATCTCGGATGCGAAGGTTAAAGCAACCTCCCGGCCGGTGCTGTTGCCATCAAAAGGAGCCATGATGAATACTGCGGTGGTGCGAGTGGTTTGGTAGTGTGAATTGAAATGGATTGAAGTGAATTGGAGAGAGCAGAGTGGTGTTCGGTGTGTGGAGGATGGAGGAAGTGAGGTCGGAGGAAGGTTATAAGTTTGAGGCTTCAAGTGGAAGGTATGAGGGAAGCGGCTGGACCCTCACCATCGTTATTAATCAACCCCCTCAAATTGGAAAGTACCTAGCTGGATGCGGCCTTGCCCGTGACATTCGGATTTTACCTTCGCAATGAATCCGCGCGAATTCGACCGGGGGCGATGGCTGCGCCGCAATGAGCATGTTGTACGACGGTACAAGGCAACTTAGACAAAGAATAAAGCTGAATGTCTCACCCTTTGCCTTGTTCTCTGACTCCTGCAGGGGCGGGGACCCCGCGTCACGAACAAACCCTCACCACCCCACCTGCATCAGGTACCGCAAACTTCACCGCATAGCTCACAGGTCAAACAAAGTAATTATTTGGAAACACCAAGTCAAAGGAAACCAATTCTATTTGTAGGATATGACAAAGAAAGCTAGCTATGCTATGATGAGAATGAAGTTTGCAGGCTTTAATCTATGAAGTTTCCATCACCAATTCACGCCTCCGCCTCCGAATATCTCTTCGTAGTGTGGCTCCAAAGCTCATTCCCACTCATTTGGTACTCAAGTCCCTTCAGATAGGCCTTCAAGTCCTCACTGCAAGGGGGTGGGCCATTCACTCTCTTCGCGACGATTTCCTGCTGGATAATCTCCCACTCTCTGCACATGGACCAGAGCACCCGTTTTGAAGCCTCAGTATCAATGTTTATCTCCTCCGAAAGAACAGATACGGAGGAGCAGAGATAACCTCCTTCCTCGTGCGCAGTCTTGGAGGTTGACAACTCCTTCTCGAAACTGTAGATATCATTCACGATGGAGATGTGACGTCCAACATTCAACTCAATGTCCCTTACCGACTCGAGTTCTTCAGGAGTGATGTGCAAGGCCATGGAGTATCGCATCAAAGCAGCGAGAAGTCTAATATGCTAGTCAGTGAATGTCTGTCTTCGTCAAAACCATCAGACGTACCCTTGTCCAACATCATCCTGACGGTACCTCAGGTAGTTTCCTAGGCCCTTGACCTTAAGTCTCTCAGGAGCAGTCTGAGCTCTCATGAATTGGAACACGGGCTCCAAAGTATCGTTGGCCAACCCTTCATCGAGTTGCCGCATCTCATCCCAGATATCGTACATCATCCATTCAACTGCAATGTCCTTGTTAGGTTGGACATGGCCCCTGCAAATGGGCATTAAGTGCTCATTGTATGCTTCTCCCTCCGTCAAAGACATGTACTCAAGTTGGTCTGCTCTTCTTAGTACTTTGATCACCCGCGGGTCAAAACACCACACTCACCATCAATGAGGAAGAGGATCGTAAGCAACTTGCAAGCATGCGCGATCCTGTCATCCTTCGCCTTAGGGAAGTACAAGCAAGTGACTCTCGAGAATCCGGCTCCGAGAAACTTGGCTTTGGCCTTTTCGTTCGGGAAGCCCCAGTACTTCAGGAACCAGCCATCAACCGAGTCAGAGACCGGAGTCACCAAAGGGTGGCATATCGGAGTGAAGTGGCTTGGAGGGACCTCCTGAGTGTGAGAAATTGCAACCATGATGCCTTTTTTTCTTTTTGTTCGGGTAAGAGTGAAGCCAAAGAGGTGATGCGAAGATGAATGTAGTAGTAGTAACGAGATTCGGATCGGATCTTGTATTTACGAATTGACCCGTAGATTGTATGTGTGGGGTTCAAGATCTAAAAGCAATGGAACATCGTAAATGTAATAGTTGATAGGTGTTTTGGCATCCTCGCCGGGCATTGCTTATTCGGGAATAATATCATTCCAAGTACGGTTACTCTGCTGCGTAATCGGGGATGGCCCCGAGTTGGAGAGACCTATCGTATAATTGTGAATCGCCGACGTCTGATTGCCTTAGCTTCCACGTGGAAGCCGTGGAGATTGCCTATTTTCATGCTTTAGTTTTCCTTGTATAGCCACCTACTTCACTTGGATGTAATTTCTCGAAAATCGTTTTACGTCGTGCATGCTGATTCAGCCAAGCTTTACGAACTACGGAGGTCTCTTGAGAAGCGACCGCGTAAGCATTAGCAATGTCAACGATTTTGATGGGTCTGCTCATCTCACAGACTATTCAAACATTGTCTTTAGGAATTATCACCCGAATCGAATCAGAAAATTGTCTCTTATCATCCGAACATATTCTAAATCCTCAACACCATGACTTCCGGTACTGACATCACAGGCTCCACCTTCATCGCAACATCCCACCACTCTCCTTACGACTCGATATCTCCGAAATCAGCATCGTTGCCATCAAACTACAATGTCAGCGTATTCGGTGCGAGTCGCGACATTGGGGCCAACATTGCCTATTCATTCGCCTTGGCGGGCGCATCTAGCATCAGCATCTGCGCTCCTTCAAACGAGATCGCGGTGTCCAAAATCCCGCATACAATCCATGAGATAAACCCATCCCTTCAATTGATCTATTCACCGTGCGACGTTACCTCAACATCTAGTGTCCAGACCTTCGCTTCCCAGGTTCAAGAAAAGCAGGGACATATTGATGTCTTAGTCTATAATGCAGGGTTCTGGGGTGCTTGGGAGACGCGCGCTGAGAGCACGCCTGAAGACTTCTCTACTGCATTTGATGTCAACTGCAAAGGGTTGTACCTTGCGACGCATCATCTTCTTCCGTTGTTGAAGAGTAATCCGCATGGGCGAAACGGAGCTATCATCGCCGTCTGCTCCGTGGGTATGCATGCTACTGGAGGCCCAGAGACAAATACAGCTTATGCTATCAGTAAGATGGCTCAGTGTCGATTTGTTGAGATGCTGGCGGCTAGAGAGCCGGGTCTTTTTGCTGCAGCGGTGCATCCGGGCAATGTGAAGACGGAGATGGCAAAGGTTGCTCCTAGCGAGATCTATCATGGTATGCGAACATTCCGAGTGATGAAACTCTTGCTAATGCATGGATGACTGCAGTTCTTCCTGACCACCCCGGCCTGTGCGGAAGTTTCATCGTCTGGTTAGTCAAAGTACGTAGGACGTGGCTTAGCGGGAGATATATCTCTTCGAATTGGGATGTGGAAGAATTGTTGAGCAAAGAAACGGAGATCATTGAAGGTGACAAGCTGAAGATGAGGATGGTATGGTAGTGGGTGGTTGCTGTGTATTACAAAGCACGCTATCTACGTCATCATGCTTCTCATGCAAACTGGTCGTACAATTTGGTCATTGACACCGAAAAAAGGTAGTGTTAAACCTCATGATGTCCTGGCTTACTTTAGCTGTTATACAGCAGGGTTGAGCCAATTCAAGGTACGTACCTAAAGTTGTGTTACTCCTATCAGGCTGCCCGCTGATATCAAAAAGCTCTATCTGATCATCGCCGTCACCCGCGGTATCATGACCACGCCCCCCAAACCGTGATGCAAGACTAGTATTATGTGAAGCGGTTTGCTGGGACGACTGCTTTGATCGTTTAGGGTTGAAATTGATTCGACCGCGACCCCAATGTCCTGGGAGGTACGACCCTCTTGGGCTGCGCTCGGGCTGGCTCTTTTTGAACAAAGGACGGCAGGATGGAACTGAGGCGGCAATAATGACTACATACTCTTGAATACTACGCCAGAGGTTAGCCATGAAGATGACACGAATGTCTTGGGGGCCTTACACTGTCCAAATGAATATCTTCGCTTGGGAATAGCTAGTGACAGCTGGATTCTTGAAAAGGATCCCATACTCAACTGCTTTGACGATGGCTGCGATACCGGTGCTGGGCGAGAAGGTCAGTCAGCGCTTTACTCCAGCGGATGAATAACGCATACGTACAATACTCCCAAGCCCATCAGGGCCATCAATCCAACCTTCAACCTTGTTCGGATAGTTAGTGAGCTCAGAATGAGGGCAGGGAATAGGGCGAGAGCAAAGTCGGTGCATGCATCCCACGCTGCAATAGTGCATTAGCCTCCCTATGATTACGAGATGAATGCGATATCCCACCCGTCTGGAAGTACTGCCAATGATCAACGACCACATTATGATACTTGGCCAAGCATGTTTGCTCTTCCGCCAAGCCCGTATCCCAAAACACAGATATTGGATGGCACAAGCCGTAGCTTAGTACCAAGGCGATAAGGGTCCAAAGGAATTGGAAGAAGATGGCGAGGTAGAGGAACCATTTCCGCCCCCTCGTCATTCCCATGACCGCAAGCAAAGTCAAGGCAAACGAGATGCGGCCAAAAGCTTGTGCCAGCAACGCCGGGATCCCAGAGAGGAAGCTGTACTTGGAGGCCTGAACAGTGGCCTTGGCCTGATTCCCCAGGCCATAGTGGGTCGCAACCGTGATGAGACATGCCGCCGCCAGAGCCGATAACTGGTGTAACGGTCAGCCGAGCTGAACACAAAAAGGACCCGAGAGGGATGCTACGTACTAGCGATAAGGCCATGAAGAGGTCGTCCAGACCAACGGACCTCACGATCAGGATTCTCGCCCACGCTCGTGCGAGGAAAACAGCCGTTGAAAGAGCCGCCCCGATCCAGTTTACCAAGTTGAGGGTCGTGCCGTTAGCCATGGCGTGCGATGCGGGAGGGCGCCGCAGGATGCGTGTACAGAGGCTGCATGAACCGGCATGCAGACAGAGTGGATAGTGTTTTAGGTAAAAGTGCACACCAAACGAGAACTAAGTGGATGCGTTCTCGCTTGCTGCTTGACGCGTTTACAAGCAGTGGTGGTTATGGTGATGCTGATGATGGAAGAAGAGCGGTCGGGCTCTGATCTTGGATAAGCACGACATACTAAGCAGCACAAAATGTCGTCGTCTCTGAATGGCTGCCAGCGCTGTGATCGCTGCGATATTCTGCAAAGCCGTTGCTACTTCTGGCGGTGGACCCTGTCTGCCATGATTGATTTGCGAGGATGGGAGAGATGAGGTTTGCTGGCAGAGGTGATGAGGATGCATCACCTACATGACCAGCCTTGGAAGATTGCCATGGCTGCCATGGCTTCCATGTGGCGGGCCAAGACGCGCCACGGTGCTGACCGGGTATACGAAGCCCTGCATATGTCGAGAACGAAGGCGGTGCAGGCAGATAAGAGAGAAATCCAATAAATCCTTCTGGGCGGCGGTGAGAGCTAGGGCTGACGCTGCCTAGTTGCACGACATTGGCGATACTGCACCGAACAGATGACATAGTCCATCCATATGACGGAAGGGGCAGACTGGCCGGAGATGCAGCCACGACGCCCTTGTCCAGTTCCAGAAGCGAATCTCACTGCTTTGTATCGCGGTCGGTCAACACACGAACGTGAAGATGAGGCCGTAGAACAGAAGTCGTCGCGAAGATAAGCAACGCTAAGGCGACGGGAGGGAATCCATGGCCGCCGCGCGCCATCATCTGTCCGTCTTATGCCATGGGGTGGGAGCGGGCCGTCTGGTGGGGCGCTGTGAGTGGCCGACGAGCCCTGTGCCTGCGAGCGTGCGCTCTACTAACCACTATTAGCACATCGGACTCTGAGAACTCACGGCCCTCGATGTCGAAGGATTTTAATGCCTGCGACGACAAAGTAAGAAAAGCATCGCTCCCATATAATGATTCGGAGATCTGGATCTCCCAAGATTTAAGGGTCAGCCTGCATGCAGGAAACGGTCGCACCAGCATTCAGGCAGCTATCCGCTCACTGCTGCACCCTGATACAAGCAGCGCAAATGAGCTGCCGGTGTACCAGCTACATCGACTTCTCGAAGCGGGCCCTTCTGTCGGGTACCACTCTCACCACTCTCACCACCCTCACCACTCTCGCACCCCTCGACGATTGGCTATTCGGCCTCCCTTCCGGTCCAGCTTATGGATTGTGCGATCGGTCTCGCCGGAGAGAACCGCCCGATTGGCATCTGCAGTCGTACTCAGTTCCGCATCCCAAGATGGCTGTAATCTCGAGCGTTACACCTTCGACCTCAACAATCCTTCTCGCTATGGCAGCACGCCGCCACGGGCACACTCACAGCACACTTTACCCCGCGCCTTTCAGGTACCCCACTGAAACTGTTTTCGACGCGATGCATCACCCTGCAGCCTCTACTCATCATGATTCAGCACGCTCTTTCTGGTTATCTTCAAACCATCCTCACCTGATAGTCTCCTCAGGAGGAATGATTCCACCACCAGAACAATGTTTGTCACGCTACGCTGCAACAAGGACAGTATATCCATTGAAAATGCTCCCATGACGACCAGTGATGGGACCCGCCCGCGACATGCTGCTTGCAACAATTGCCGGGTCAAAAAGGTATGCTGTGCTGTGCCCCCCAGATTTGCCTTGGACCTCGTTAAGGGGAACTAACCCGTGGGGAAGCTTAAATGCTCTGGAGACAAGACCGCATGTTTGGCCTGCGTAGCGAGCAACAAGACGTGCACCTATTCGACCCAACCTTCGCCTACAAAAGGGCGTCGCACCTCTCGGAATCATAATCGAAGATCCTCTACGCCGCAAAATGCAGTGCCTCCCGTCCCAGCATCGACAGATCCCGAGCCCACGTCCACAGAAATTAAACCGAAGCCGTCCCCCGAGCTTTCTACCAATCCAGCCCCAGGCAATCTTCTGACCCCAATTTCAACAACCGCCGAGAATGACCCCGTTTTGTCTTTGCCAGACGCACCGCAACTGAACTTTGATGATGACCAACTTTTGGACGGCCTTTGGACACCGAGTTCCTTGATCCAGATCGACGAGTATTTAGGCGGTACCACAAATACGCGCACCAACGAACTTGATGAATATCTATCTTTAGATCCATCAGATATCTCTGGACCCCGTAAGTAGACCTTATACCCACTTGTCTACTTTTACTCATACCCTTTTTCTCCCTTCTAGTTGACAACACACCGCATCTCTTACTTGACGATGTCCTGGACACCTCCCTGGACACCTCCCTGGACACCTCCTCGGCGTCCTCCCCCGGACTTTTTGACCTTCAGATGATGGAAAGCACAAGTGAAATGGTTCTGAAAAGTCTGGACCATATTAGCGGACCTCAGCTCTTTGATCAGGGCTACAAGGCGCCCCCCGACGGTTATTCTGCCGATTCCAAGGGCTCCGATACGCTATGTGCTTGTCTGACGGAGGCGGTCCATGTACTTGAAAAGCTTGAGATGCAAAAGGTACCGGAATGCCAGTCTGCGGCAATGACGATTGATGGAATGCTCTCATCAAACAAGACCGCAGTTGCGAGATGTATTCCAATGCTTGACTGCCTGGAATGTCGCTGCGTGTCGAGTCGCGTGATGCTATTCATCCTGATCGGCCGCAGTCTTGTATCGCAATTTGAACGACTGCTTTCCATCCTCGCATCGCCAGACATTGACAAAGTACGGGTCCCTACAGCGCATATACGTCCGATAAGCGACGGTCAAGGGGGACCTAATACATCCAACGATCGAAACGCCTCACTAGGAAATTATCCGATTGACACGTCGGAAGAATGGCGGGAGATGCTGCATGCGCTGGCAATCATACAGGGACGATCATTGGGCACGTTTATAGATCGAGTGAAGGGCGCCATTTCCTTTCGAAATTGGATGGCTCATAGTGTCATGTTGGAAGGGATTGAAGCACAACACAGGAGACTGATGACCACATTACAACAAAAGAACGCTGATTAACCATAGAATCTATAGAAGCGTATACCTAATCTAGATAGAAAGCGCACTTTTCTTTCTTCTCTTCAAGCAAATCTTTGCAGCATGATTGGGCAACAATTGAGTCTCAACACCCTCACTTACCGGTCGCACCTTTTGGTTCTCGGGGAATTTGAAGTCGTAATTCATAAGCAAGTACGCCATGAGAATCTTGATTTCACATGACGCAAAGTAGCGGCCGGGACAGGCATGGCGTCCGTACCCAAATGCCATGCTTCGCAAATTACTGGCTGCATATTGATCCCGAACGCCACCTTTCTCGTGCAACTTGACGAACCTTAAACCGTCGAACTTTTCCGGGTCTGGGTACAAATCTGGGTCCATGGATATGGCCTGCGCTGGTACACCGATGGTTGTGCCCTTGGGAATGACGAACCCATCCGAGAGAGTGGTTCTCTTTGTGATGATGCGCTCGAAGGTTACTGTACCGATGTATCAATGCCGGTTTGGAGGGTTGGTTTTATGGGTATGTTACTTACTCAAGAGAAGAGGGTTGAAACGCTGACTTTCCTTCATGATACTATCCATTTTTTCGAGCTTCGACAGAGCCACCTTGTTGAATTGTCCGTACTCGGCTAGGACATCACGGATTTCTTTACGCAGTATCTCGACGTACTCGGGCATGGCGCAAAGGTCATAGATCAACTGGATAGGAGCGGCAGCGCTGGTGTGAATAGCAGCAAAACTAAGCTTGAGTTGGATCTTGGCCAAGAAGTTCTTGTCTTGCTCATAACCCTTTGCTTCTTCGGACATCCATTGCAAGAAGTCAAGAGGCTTTTCTTCCTTTGGTTGACTCTCCTTTTGACTCTCCCTTTTCTTGAGGATCGGCACAATGACTTTCCGAGCAGTTTCATGATGACCAGAGATCATAGCCAACTCCGGGATGAACTTGGCAGCGAGAGGACGAATGAGTTCTGGAACCTTTTTGATCTTCTGTGCTCCGAGGAACCCGTCGACGGCAAAGCTAATCGTCGAAGCTACCCATTCCTCGTGCCTGCTGAGTTCGGTTCCACCGAACATACGGCTGGAGCCACGTGCGACGATGTTGGTGAAGGCGTCTGCAATGGCCACTTCGGTCCATTCTAATCAGCTGAGTCAGTGCTCATTGTTCATCCAATACGGCGTCAAAAGAAAGAATAATGTAGTACCTTCACATGGTGGCAGTGATGCTTCGTAAGACTCTTCGATTTCCTCACCAACCGATTTCAAGATGCCGTCTGTAACCATCCATCAGTAATGCGCTCAAGTGACATGATGATGTTTCAGTTGACTGACCTAGATTCATGTTCAGGGCACCCTTTGCCACTCTGGGATGGAGCGTGGATCTGTCACCCATCGTCGTGTAACGCCCTTCAAACATCTGCACGTTGTCAGTGCTCTCGTCCAATGACAAGTTTGGTAAATTTTACCTCGAAAAAGGTTCCCACAAAGTCGACATCTTGAACTGGCGCACTTCTTAGCTCGTCCACATACTTGGGCGGAATCATCATCCGTTCACCCAGTGGGCTGGGAATGTAGAACGGTTTCCCCTTGTGCTATAGCAACCTTTCATCAGTATTTCGGATTTGATAAACTCAAATCTTTGTGTACGAACCTTGGCGTAACCTTCTAGAAGCATGTCTTGTGCATGCGCACGGAACCTGTTCCTAGCCTTGGAGAGGCTTCCATCTTCTCCTATGCCAATGATCGGGACACCCGGCGCGTACTCCTGCCTAGGCTTACGGATGAAGAAGAACCAGAACGCTCCAATGAAAAGGGCGCCAACGAGTGGGATGGTAGGAATAGAATCCTGGAACACGTAATCAGGCAGCTGTATCATGTTTGCTCAAAGGTGGGTGTGTAGAGAAGCACGGTGCTGAGAAATTGCGCCTCATGCACTGATTAGGGGAGCACATATGGTATTCAACTTAGAGATATGAGGTTAATTAGAACGGTACAATCGAAAACGGGAATGTGAGCGTCAGCTTGGCGGGCGCCCAATGCAGTAGTCCCCAGCCGGTCGGATATTTCCGGATCTGCCATTCACCCTTCCCACGAAGGCTGACATGAAGCCAGGGGGGCCAGAGCAACGGGAGATAGATGATCCGAACGCCGCAAAGCTGCCACATGTCTGTGCCCAATAGTCTAGTGTCAGATACACGTTGTACCCTCAGCATCGCGTACGAATGGGACGAGGTACCTGGCACTGGCTCAGTCGAGCTCTGATCAAGGCGGCGCAGAAGGATACGAAAGGATTAAGCCACTCTGTCTCAGCCATGAGCTCGTGCTGTCGAAGAAGCAAAGAAGGAGTTATTTCAGGAATCCAACGCAGAACAGCCCCCAGCGAGGGAATCGTTTAAGTAGGATGGTTTCGACCTGAGTCTGAAGTACCATTCACTTCATCGCATAGAATCGCACCATAAACATCTATCTTTTAGACTTTCGTTCTGTATCCTATAGACTTCAAGATGACCGCTTCCATTCTTACCCTCGTTTCCACGTGTTTGTATCTCGCATCGACTATTCCGATCGCTCATGCAGCGCTAAATCCAGTCCTAAACCAGGGCTGCCAGGTCCTTGGGTCCAGATTCCCCAATCAGCTCTCTTGGCCGGGTCACGAACAGTATGCAAATGAAACTGCAAGTAAGAGAGAAAACCTGGTATCCTCCCCATCACCCTCCCCGCTAATCACCCTTCCATCCAGGCTATTGGTCCAGAACCGTTCTCACCACGCCCTACTGCGTCTTCAACCCAAACAGTGCCGAAGATGTTGCCGCTGCCATCGTCATCCTCACCGACACCAATACCAAGTTCGCCGTCAGGAGTGGAGGCCATATGCCAGTGAGGAGTGCCGCCGCAACTGACCAAGGAGTCTTGATTGCAATGACCAACTTGAACCAAATGACCTTGAACGCAGACAAAAGCATTGCAAGCGTTGGTCCGGGTCTTCGGTGGGGTCAAGTATACAACTGGGCCGACAGCCAAGGCATCATCGTCATTGGTGGTCGATACTTCCCTGTCGGTGTATCTGGTGTACTACTTGGTGGTGGAATCAACTACCAGAGTGGAACGCGGGGCTGGGCTGCCAATAACGTCGCCAATTTCCAGGTAGTTCTAGCCGACGGTTCCATCGTCAACGCCAACGCCAATGAGAACCCAGACTTATTCTGGGCACTCAAAGGAGGCTCAAGCAACTACGGCATCGTTACACGTTTCGATCTCAAAACTTATCCTTCTACCATGGTCTACGGTGGCACTATCAATTACGATGACACTCAAGTTGGAGCGTTTTTGGACGCCCTTGAAGACTACTTTGACACTGATGGTGGAATCGAGGATAGCAGCGCTGCTCTTGTTCCTGGCTTGTTTGTTTATCCCCAGCGTCAAAGCGTGCAAGCAAATACCGTTGTATACCGTCCTGTCAGCAACTCTAGCCAACCATCCACCGGTCTCAACCAGACTGCTCCTTTCTCAAACCAGACGGCGGCACCTCAGTCTCTCCAGGGCATAACAAGCATTCCGTCCATTTCTAACACCGTCTCCGTAAGAACTTACACCGATTTCCTTACCGAGAGTGTCATCTATGGTGATCGAAGCACAAGGTTTGTTTCATGAAGCCATTCACCAATGGATATACTGACCAGTCTAGGAATACCTTCTATGCAACGTCATTGCTCGCCCGTCCTGAATCCGTACGTCTGGTTAACGAAACCGTCGTACCTCTCGCATTATCCATGCTTCAAAACGTGAACAACAGCTTCGTAGGAATGATCTACCAACCCGTTCAAAGATCATGGTTACAAGCTGCACGAGACGCTGGCGGAGACGCCATGGATTTAGACCCAGAAGATGGCAACTTCATCGGTGAGTTCCTAATTCGAATGTGTCTAGAATCCTTCAACTAAACATTTACTCTTCTAGCATTCAACCTCGTCGTACAATATTCCAACGAAGCCGATGATGGCACAGTATTGGATTTCAACGCTGCAGCTCTCAGTGCATTGGATGCCGCATCCCAGGCCGCAGGTCTTTACTACCCCTTCCAATTCCTGAACGATGCCGGCGCCGGTGAACAACCCTTCTCCCTGTACGGCAAAGGCAGGAGTTTACCTCGAATGAAGGAGATCCGAGCAACGTACGACCCAACGAACGTGTTCCAGAACCTCTTATACGGTGGTTTCAAGCTTGGCGCCGAGTAACCAACTCGCTCACACCCTTTCCTTTGTAACCGATCCGATCGTTTGAGATATATTTCCTTACCTTTCTTTTCCTTGCTTTATCTTAGACTTTTCGGCTTCATTGCTTTTGCGATTCTATTCTTCTTTGTATATTGGGTTTTATTTTGATAGGGGGATGTTGTTTGTATGTGTGTATGCTTTCGCTTTTATGCTTTATGTAGGATAAGGAGTTTGTATGATTATTGTGGACGGTCATAGAAGTCGAATAAATAAACTAGATTGATTGGGAATATTCCGCTCATCGCGTGTGATGACTGAAGCTGATTAATTTGCTCGGGGGACCCCTAGATTAGAAAACGTGAAACCATTCATAGTACTACACAGATACCCAACGATCCGAACACACTATCAATTCCCGAATCGATTTTGTGCGAGGTATAAAGGCTTGGTTTTGAGATTTGATTGGTGGAGGCAAAGATAACCTTCCCGTATGATATGCTGCCGATCGGAATAGATAGATAGATGCTTTTTATCTTTATCTCACTCGACTGCCATCTTAAACTTCAATAGATCCTTCTTTACAATTTCTTCTCTCCTGTTTTCCAGCTCCTCCACGTCCCATGTTGCGCATACGAATCTTCCATTCAACCACTCTCTTTCCGCCCCCACCTTACAAAACCACACGCAGAAGCCACCACAAAGACTCACGTCATCAACGAGATCTATGCATTCATTAACCCACTCCGTTCATCACGATTATCGATAACAAGAAAACAGAAACGAAGAACGAAAACCTTACAAGGCAAAAACTCCTCCGGAGCAACCCCCGCAATCTCCGTCTTCACCGCCCCAGGATGCACCCCCAGAGCAACCACCCCGCCATCCCTCCCTCGCTTCTCCCCCTCACCAATCATCTCCACCAAACGTATCTGCGCCATCTTACTGATACAATACCCGACATTCGCAATTGGGCCCGTAGTCAAGGCAGCAGCGAGTGCAGACACCGCAATGAAAACGCCCTTACCCATACCCAACCCAGCCGACCGCCTCAAAAGCGGTAACAGAAAATGCGCCGCGTAATAACTACCGAGGAAATTGACCTCAGTACAGGTCTGGAAGGCTGAGGGATCTCCGTCCGATACGTCCAATGTTATAGCTGGACCGGCGTACCCGGCGTTATAGATGACTGCGTTTAGGTGCTGGAATTCTTGAGCGATTATGCGGGATAGCGAGGCGAGGCTGGGGCTGGAGGTGACATCGCAGGAGATGGTTCGGATGGTGATGGTCGGGTTAAGCGATCGGGCTTTTTGAGCTATGCTTTCGAGTTCAGTTGAAGAGTTTGGACGGGCTGCTAGGATTATATTGCTTGCGCCCGCTTGGGCGAAGGCATAGGCTATATGCGATCCTATACCACGGGCCGCGCCTAGAATGCAGACGGTGAAGCCAGGGGCCAAATTGATGGTACTGGGGTCAATAGCTGGGTATACTGTTGTGTGGTGAGCGGTGATGTAGGTGTCGAGCGCAAGGGCATTAGGGAAGTCCATGATGCGAGAAAAGGGTTTTGGAGGATTTGGTGACACCTTGGCTGGTTGAATGAACCATTTTTGTATTTCACTGGTACCGGCCGAGTACCCTGGGATACCTTTTGGATGTATAGGACTCACCGCTTTGAAGCTTATGATGGGGTGGTGGTTCTAGAGGCAGCTGAGTTCTCACAAAGCATATTGGTAAGTAGGCGGCCAATATCCCCGGACATACATGGGGGTTCACGCATCCGCAGGAACCCCATTCGTGTCAGGACATGACATCACTGCAAATGGAACCGCATGAAAACCTCGTTTGGAATGGTCATTGAGTATCGGCCGAAAGATAGCAGAGTTCTGGTGAGAGCTTGAAGTGGATATCTTTGCGATATCTCGCATCGATTTCTGGCCTTGGACATCTTAGGAAAGTGCCGGTTTAGACTTCAAGCAGGGGCGGTGCTTCATCACTTCCTCCCTCTGATGTAGCTTTTCCTCCTCCCTCTCGAGTAGCTTGTCCTTTTCTATTCGACTTCCATGCACAATAAGCGGCGTATCTAACCGTGGGATAGCAGAGGACCCTGAAGAGCGTTAGTCATTTTCCTCTTTGTCATTAACCAACATCACAGGAATCTGGACTTACAAGAGCAATACCCCCGCAGGTCCAGCCCTCAACATCCTCGTTGACCGAATCCCATCTCGTGGCATGAAAGTCGCATCAAGCATAAAGAACAGCCATGGTACGGTCGCGAGGACACCTTTTGCCGCCTCAAACTTCAGCGTCAAAATCTCGTTCTCTATGATGCTCTGCTGAACGAGCACGATGAACATGATGCCGGCAGCAATGAGGGCTGTGAAGAAAAAGGTCCTAATTGGTATTGGTTGTTAGTCGTGAATAGAAAAGTGGATTAGGAAGGAGATGAACAAGGGATCAGAGCCGTCTTCTTTGTAAGGGTAAGACCTGATGTCGAAGAATTCACCGAAGCCGCCGAAGCCGAGGACGATGGTGATGGGCAAGGCACATGCGGCTTGAAAGAGACTTGCTATTAGGAGCATGTGTCGTCCGAGCGCGTCGGGTGGGGCAGACGACATACTAAAGGCAGATTCGGTTGGTTGACGGAGGGAATCTGGTGAAAGACGAAAAGGGTTGTTGTTTGAAGATTGAATTGTATGTATATCAATCTGCAGGAACGCTAGTCCAGATTCAGCTAGATTAGTTTCGGTAAACAAATGGAATAGATGGCAAAAATCGATCATCTAAGTATCCAACCCCGGATTTTCGAGAAAGATTGCCTGGATCAGGAAGAGTCTTACCTCATTCCGGAATGGTTATACGAGTGCGGTATTCTATTGGTGGTTTTCTCAAGCGGTGAGGGGAGCGCAAGGTGATAGAGATTCCTACCATAAGAATCGATTGACATTACTTCATTCACGTCGCTATTCAGGCCATATATCACTACCCGCCCCACAGGCCGATGCCTCCCCTGGAATGGACTCCAATGGAAAACTTCATGAATCCTTCTTGATAGGGAATGTTCCCAATCCTGGCGGGAGAACTCTCCATCCAGGGGAAGATGGCTCATCATGTTCTTGCAAGAAAGCAAAATGCGATGTCTTTGAACTCGCAAACATGGTTTCTACCGTCCGACAGAAATATATCTTCAAAGGCAGTTTAGTCCGCAATGCCCTTGTCGCAAAACGTTATTTACTTGTGTATCCTGAAGTGGATGGACTTACGATAGTCTATTACGTCCATCATACCCAATACGCTGAACGAGTTTACTTCATTTCTGAATCGGAATCTGACATTCAAGGTTGGTTAAATACGTGTTTGTAAGAAGCTCGTAGGCTGACACTATTCCCAAAGACAAGCTTCGCCTTGAGGATTTTACTTTCGTTCTCCGTCTCCAGAAAATGAACATCACCGACTTAGCGATTGGACAAGTTGCAGCATGGCTACAGGAATGCGATGAAACCCATTCAATCTGCAGCCGGACTAAGCCAACTGATATGCCTTCTCGATTGCTTGACTTGGGAATTTCCAATGGTTTAGGTTTGGAGGCGGACATCGTTCTTGATGTCAGTCCTCCTTCTGAAGTAATATATGCCTGCTTAAGCCATTGCTGGGGAGGATCCTCACCAATCACTACTACAACATCCAACGTTGATGCTCATACGATATGTATTCTGTATCAGGCACTCCCCAAGAACTTCCGTGATGCCGTCTATATCACTCGCAGACTGGGCATTCGTTATCTCTGGATAGACTCTCTCTGCATACTACAAGATGATATCCACGATTGGGAAAAGGAGTCTGCTAGAATGGCAAGCATCTATAGTGGGAGTTTTATCACCATAGCCGCCACTAGAGCTCCTAATGCCCACGGTGGCCTCTTCACTCAAGATTCTACGTTCTGTAATCTGGAGGACTATTTTTATGCCAGAAAGCCTTTAACTGTGGCAGTGACACCCAGGCAAGAGCACGATACGGCCGCAGAAATCAGCCCAGGATCACTGAGACATCCATTATTGACCCGAGGATGGGGGTTCCAAGAATGGATGCTTTCTAGAAGAGTAGTCCACTTCCTTTCTGATGAGGTAATGTGGCAATGCTTTGGAAAGACGACATGCCAATGTATGGGAGATCACGAATATCACGAAGACAAATCCATGATTTGCATATGCAAGAGAAGTCGAGTATTAGGTCAGCAACTAAGACTCTCTTCATTGGACCTACACGCTTCCTGGAAGTTAGCGGTCGAAGAATATTCAAAGCTGAAACTCACATACCAACAAGACAAGCTTCCAGCCTTGTCTGGGATTGTGACGTTCATGCAGCATTACCGGAAATCCCGTTATTTTGCCGGGCTATGGGAGGATTCTTTGC
This sequence comes from Rhytidhysteron rufulum CBS 306.38, assembly GCA_000467735.1. Taxonomy (NCBI): domain Eukaryota; kingdom Fungi; phylum Ascomycota; class Dothideomycetes; order Hysteriales; family Hysteriaceae; genus Rhytidhysteron; species Rhytidhysteron rufulum. The sequence goes on from AJFL01002568.1 coordinate 61,039, forward strand.
TAGAGGACCTGCTATGGATAGCTTTGAAGAAAAAGCGAATGGATCAGTTCATTGCGCCATCTTGGTCTTGGGCATCGATTGATGGCTGGGTAACGACCCATTCGACACATGTTTTTTTACGTCCACTCGCAGAGATCTTGCAGGTTAATTGCGTACCTATTGGAGATGATCCAAATGGTCGTATTGCATCGGGTGTCTTGAAATTACGGTGTATTCTCCTTCAAATACCGGTCAGAGATAGGAGGTATTTCTCTCTCAACATGCCATTAGCCGGAGAGAGGGAGATGAAGGTGTATTTACGAATGGATACCTATAAAACGATAGAAGATGTATCTACGCACTATCTTGCACTGCTGGCTACTACCCCCTCCGAGGCATATTTCCTTATTATTGAGAAAATGGTGGAAAAGGAGGAATACCAACGTGTCGGACTTGCTCAGGGCGGATTTGATAGGGAGCAAGACTTTGGGGAATTTCATTCATGGGCTGAACGGTATTGGGATGGTTTGATGGAGACGGTGGTAAATGGTGGATCTGCTGATGTTCCAGTTAACGTCATAGATATGGTATGACTGGAAATCCTTCACCTGAATACTCGGAGTTTAGGGCAATTATGTAATATTATGTTAAGTTGGCTGGGTTTCCTTAGTGATCAAAAACTCTTTGACCTTTTCGAGCTCCTCAGTCAATAGTCCACAAGTATCTCTTAAATACGCCTCAGCTCCCCCGAACTCATGCTTGAGCATCTGTAAGAAGGCTAACATGACATCTTTCTGTGCTCCAGTCATTCTCTTTGCAACCCCTTCATTCACTCCAGCCTCTTCAATAACCGCCTTTTTGAGGTGCTTATCCCATTCCGCATTTGCTAGCTCAGTGAGTTAATATTCCTCCGCAACCACATCATCAGAAACCCCACAAAGGGATAAAAGCAAAGCACATAATACGCCTGTACGGTCTTTTCCTGCAGTACAATGAACGATGAAGCCATTTCCCGGGGGTGGATGAGATACGATATGACGAATGATTGCAGAAAAAGCAGTGCCACCTTTCTCCAACATTTCACCATACGAAGTTACCATACTCTATGCGAGAACTCAGTATCTGAGCTTACTTCAAGACAAATCAAGGACTCACCACTATCGGATCTTTCTCATAATCCGCATACCACTTCGCAATACTCATAGGATCAAAAGCCGTTTCCCTAAAACAGGACAATAGATTCTCTCAATCCCTGACCACTCATAAGCCTCCCTTTTTCCTTCTCCAATTTGTCTCTTAATCTCGGGTTCAGAACGTAAGTCGAAGATTCGATTTATACCAAGACTTCGTAACTTCGTTATCGTTTCTTCGGGAGCTTTACTTGGATCTCCGCAACGGTAGATGTAGTTTCTTCGAATGGAGTTAGTGGAGTCGGTGGAGGTTACGTAGCCTCCTCCTATGTCTCTGAAATTTGGGATTCCTTTTAGGTGGATGAATGGGGGAGAAGAGAATGTTGGTGGGGTTTCTGGGTCTGGGGGCGCTGGGGATGCCATGGTGGTTGGAATGCTGGGGCCGGAATTTGAGTTGGTACTCTAAGAGATTAATGGATGTTGGTGGGGTAATAGTCGGAGATTATTTATCTGGGTATTCACGTGATGTAAGCTCTTTAGTATGCGTCACGTGATATTTCCTTCTACCTGATCCATATAAGTCAATCTTTGAAGGATTTGTGTTTTCTCGAGCTCTACATATTATATATGTGCTTGTATTCATAACGACATTGAATAGACGTTCATTTAACTCGTCAATCCGAAAGTCCACGATCCTTCCCAATTATACTTTTGTCCGGGACCAAAGATCTGCTTATCCAAGCGTCCCCATTCAGGACTTTGTAATAGGTTAGCTGAGTAATCATTAGAGGCTCAAGGCACTTGAACTCACTGATTGATACCATCGACCCAGTCCTGAGCTTCAATGGCAATGCAGCCAGAGCTCGTGATATTCTTACTTCCACCCTCAATTCCCTGAGTGCTCTTCATAAGAGTTTTACCATCGTTCCAATAGCAAGTGTAGAGCATAACGGCATCCTGATTCGTCCGTAGATCAGCCTTAATACCGTTGAAATCACTGCTCAAGGTCGTAACGATGGCATCATCTGGCCTGGATTCATCCAAGAGCCATTCACCATTGTAACCGTTACACGTATTTCCGCAGTGGTTCATGAAGTCTAAGTTTCCGGAAGCGAAGCCAAGTTGGTGTGGAGCGGACCAAAAATCATCAACGGAGTTCTTGGCTACCTTGATGATTTCTCCGGTTGGTAAAGCACCTCCGTCAATCGCAAGGGCACGGCGTGCGTATGGCATATGGATCGTATGATTCCAGATTGTGTCAGTCGCGGGGTTCTTGAAGGCGTCGAGGTTGAAGTAGGTGTGTTGAGTGAGCATGATAGGAGTGCGGACATCTGGGGATATGGCTTCCATCTTGATATTCCACCTATTTTTCTCCAGAGAATACGTCACGGAGGCTTCTACTCTACCTGGCATGTTCGTAGAGTTGGCGGGATCGTGTAAGGCGAATGTAATAGAATCTTTGCTCAAATCGGTGACGTTCCAAAAGCGGAATGACCAGTTGTTAGGTCCACTGTGCAAGGTGTTTTCGCCGTCGTTCTTTACCAAGTGATATGTTACGTTATCTAACGTGAATGTTCCGTTTCCAATTCGGTTTGCGTAACGTCCAGGTACGGCATTGTACACGGGATGTGAAGGATCAACCGCTATAATAGTTGAGAAATTCATTTCTTGAAGTTAAGTGGTTAACTTACGATAGAAGGATGTATTATCATAACCCAAAACAACATCGGTTTCGATGCCATTCTTATCTACAATAATTTCATAAGCAAGAGTCGGCTATGAACTAATAACCTACTCACCCTTTACGAAAAGATTGGTTAGGGTCGCTGCATACGGAATGAACTAGGATCCAATTAGGTTCTGTCAATTCTGGGATCAATGAATCGAAACCGTAAGAGACGTCTTGAAAATATGAATACGAAAATAATCATACCTGAGCACGAATACCCGGAGCCTCGAGTGTGTATTTCCCATCTTCTCCTGGAGCCGGAACATCTGCGAATGCAACCGCAGTCAAGGATAGCAATGCCGGAACCAACCGTAGAAAACCCATTTTGAATCGACCAGACAAACTTCCAAACAGCGAAGCGGTAAACCACGAAGTAAGGGCTAAGCTTCCTCTTATAGAGTACTTTCGCCAAAGTGCAAAGGAACCTTTTTGACATAAGAGATAATTTGAAAGTCGTAGCCGAATCCTTCCCCATACTCGTTAATATCGAACCAATATACGACCCCTCCAATTTTACACCGATGCCGGGTTTTGTGTACGCAGCCCAGATCGCATGGAAGCCCGTGGAAGATTCACATCAGGGTTTTGATTGGCTAGTACCCCTGGATGTTCTCTTAACAATTCAACCAAATTAACGGGTTCAGAAACCCCGCCAATATTTACCCAAACGATTGACCCAGAACGCTGACGTGAGATCCTTCTGGGTATTTTAGTTCGAAGGATTCTGAGCGGATGAGGAAGTTCGTAACTACGTAGTCACATGGGTTAATCGATCAGGTTAGCATGTTTTGAAACATGCGAAGAGAACATGGGGCGGGAGAGAACTCCTTCTTGTATAGTATGGGCTCATGCAGTGCGTTAAAGTGACGGTAATAAATAATCCGGCCTACGGGATGCATTTGAACCACAGTTTGTACGACCAACGGATGAACCCTTGACCTAGATCCAGAGCCGCTCACCCGGGTGCATGTGGGATAAACGTCTTATAAGCTCAATGTGCATAATACAAAATCTACTCTGGATACCTAGTTAGATGTGATATGATTGGTAGTGAACGTACTTATATATTGCGGGTTTGAATGGTTTAATACCAAGCTTTAGGCTTAAAATGGTACATATTGTACTAGAAATATAGAACATCGTTGCTCATATCAATAAGTGAGGAATGGTGAGAGAAAGATCAACATCAAAACACTATAACTTATCCACAATTAAATGGCATTTTGATACCAACTAGCGAATCTCAAAAACTATGCTGGGCATATCAGTTGCATTGTTCTGCAGTGAAACAGCTTCTCCGTTCATCATTCCATGGATATAGCATTCCCCAATCAACTGATAGTACTGGTCGTGTACCCTGTAATCATGACATAGAGTGCCGGTAGGAATATGCTGGTACGAATCGGCGGTATTGGTACGCTTAGGACCAGTAGATGTTTTCGGAGAATAGCTGTTCAGTATACGAGCAGACACCCCGGTCGCTTGAGTTGGTTTTAGTTCGGAGATATTAAGATCTTGGTTAATGATAGCAGGTCCAGTGGTTGAGAATATGATGTCGGGTAGCTTTTGAGAGACTGAAACCAGTCTCTTCGCTACGATGGCACGTTTGAACATCTGGTATGCCTTCCTCTGACGTACGATTTCCAGCTGGACCTTTTCATTCTCAATTGTTCCTGGAAGCTTGTCGAATCTTCGTAATATCACTGGCACGCTACACCCGTAGAGTATACAGACTAGATCTCCCGTTTTAGTCTCATCCGGAACCAACCCAAGTTTTTCGTTTTTCGTATACGTGAGCTTTCGGTTCCAGATTACGGATTGGACTCTTCGTAGTACATCTCCGGTAGGCTGGCAATTTCCGTAATAGGCAATTTCCTTTGTGTTCACTGCAACATTTGAAGTGTTTCTCTTTGAAGCCTGCTCATAAGCGTGCTTGATGAGGCGTGGGTAGATTCTCGCTGTGTTGCCGCCGGTTGCGCTCCGGTCGGCGACGAGAGTTCTCCAGAAGTCTTCTGCGCCTGGGGTTTCCCAAAAGTCATGGAGTTTATCGTCCTTTCTTTGGTTCTTCATTTGAGTTTGTTGGACACGTCGCTTCCACTCTCTCGGTATCACGCCTTCTTGGGACGCGGGTTCGAGGGTCTTAATTTCGTCAAGAATGAAGCCTTCAATGAAGATACTGTGGTAATGAGTCCCATCGGCATCCTCTTCTTCTTCATTTCTTATCACGCCATGTCCGAAACGTAGACGCTTGGTAACACGTTTAGTGCCCGCCGCTGCATAATTCCGTTGTGGGGGAAGCCCGACTAATAGGTCTGCATTTTGACGAGCCATTTTCCCTTCCATTCGTTCTAGTCCCCAGGAAGCCCGACTGGTACTTTGTGTCCAAGAAGGTAGTGTGTCATACCCTTCATGTTCTGGTCTCTTTGACTCTTTCTCAGAGAAGATTGCTCGCCAATGGCCATGAGTGAAGTACCCATCTTCATGTCCGACAGGATCAGGTGCCCATGGCCTACAAAGAATATCCAACGCTCTTGTAGGATCGGACTTCTTGATAGAGAATTGCACAAATTGTACATAGATATCGGAGATAGGAAGCTCATAGTTGACTTTGTATGGCTTTGACGATGCGTGCTGGCCAAAATTCTCCAAAGCTTCCCTGATAGCCCACGTAATTCGGGTTTCCCGGAAAATGTTCGTCGACTGTAACGGTTTCAATACCGATCTTTCTGGTACATAAAGACCGGTGTAAGGGGAAGTATCCTTTGAAATAGCTAGCAAAGCATAAATCGTGTCGCGGGGTTCGGTGGCGTTGAACGCCGTGAACGTAGAAACGAGATACTCCAGACTTAACAAGCACTCTCTATGCTCGTCACTTCGCCTACGAAATAGGTTATTGGTAGTTTCGACCAAATGTGTGGCGCTCAGAGCTGGAACATGTCCAAAGAAATCAGGCCTATGACCATGTTCCTCCTTAGACCGCATGACTGACGAGAGTCTGCAGTCGCGGGTCTCCACTTGGTTGAATAATGATACTGCATCGGCAAAGTCCACCCAGTCAATCTTGTCTTCGCCACACAGAAGAATTGCTTTCTTAGCCAGTGCAATCTCCTGCACAATCCATCTTCTGGAGAACCAATCCCTCTTCATAAGATGCATCATGGCATTCCACTCTTGAGATGCACTTCTGTCTTCTACCAGACGATCGAAATCTTTGAGGTTCAGGATCCGATTTTCAATGAACTCGAATGCTTTCTTGCTATCATCCTTCTCTTCACCAAGCCAAACATACACTGACTGGGCATTTCCATATATGACGGACATCTGAGCAACTTGGTTATTTCGCTCCTCGGTGTCCTTCTGATTTATACAAATCGTATCTATCCAGATTCGGCAAACTTCTAGAGCCCGGAGGGTTCTCAGTCCTGAAGCAAGTACGGATGGTACTTCAAATTCATAGGGGTTGTTGTCGTGATATATACGCATCTTCACAAGGTCTTTGCTGTGTTCAAAGCCACCTTGACTATATGAACCCCAGCACCAAGAGAGAGCATCGTATCCCGAATTCTCTTTGTCGTCGTGAGGTGTAACCCTGACAAGTTCACAGTCAACGGTGTCGGATGTACCGGGTTTTATTACGAGTACACGCAAATCTTTTTTGGTATCCTCTAATGGACAAAGCTTATGATCGTAAAGTGGAATCCCGGGCATAATAATATCGAGTGATGTTATGTCGTAGTTTAGTAGAGTAGAGTATCGTTAGCCTTAAATCTGGAATAAAGGTTAAAATAATGTGCGATAAACGAAGAAGTGAATTCCGATATTGAGGGGGCTTCACACCCTTCAAGTAATCCTCGAATGGGTGCGAACGGCTGGTGATTGAGGATGAGGCATAGCATACATGACAAAACAGGAATGCCAATAGGCTGCAAGCTACTATTGAGAAGGGTGGCGAAGGGTGGCGAAGGGTGAAAGAGTATACTTTGCATGAGGCTTAGACTCTTTTATCCAACGAAATAGAAGGGTGATGGGTTCCAACATCAACCCTTGTCAGACGCCAATCATATCGAATGCGAACCGAATATATGTTTCAGTGCCGGCCCCTTCTGGATCGCCCATCGAATATGAGGGTACCATTGATTTTTTTATAGCGCTTAGAAAACTAGGCATATGGTTGATGCGCAGGACATACATATGCCACAGTCAAGCCACATTCGGTTATGATAGGATGTGAGGTCTTGAATAGCGATAAGGCAGGCGCATATGGCGACCCATCGCTAATTCTACCCTTGCGGAGGAAACTCGTTCAAGAATTCTTGATATTTCTTTTAACATTTCAGCTGGGTTTCTTTAAAATAGTTTTGGGAGCATCATTGGTCGCCATGGCTCCAGATGCATCGGTGATGGCTTAGCCACATGAGCAATGTGTTATGCTCACTCCTTACACTTCAACTGTTCTCAAAAAGCCCTGACTCTCGTTACCTTGCACTACCTTTGCCAGAGGTGCCAGAGCTCCCTCACTCGTTCCCTGGCTACTCAAGACATTTCGAATGTATGCTTGAGCCACCTTGAGCCACAAAGCCTTCTCTTGCCTACTAGCATCCTTACCCTCCCACACCCAAATCACTTTACCAGTATCGAAAAGGAAAACGTCCCTGCCGTCGAAATCATTCTTCTGCACCGCTTGGCCTTCCTTGATGAGGTCAAATGATAGTTCCCCAGAAGCATCGCTGAGACGGAAAAGTTTGCGTGGTCGGCCTTCCACATCCTCATCCCCAGGACGCTTAGAAGATGCGATCGGTCTGTGAGCCTGAAAGTCGTGTTGTTCCAATCCATTGCCTCCAAGAAGGTCCACGACGAGTCTTGCCCTCGAGTCCGTTTGTGAAAGAACTTCCACGTCGTATTTTTTGGTGAGAGTGATGTCGCTCACTACCTGTGCAGCCTTTGCCTTTTCCATCGGGCTGCAATTCTTGCCTTGCCAGACCCAAATCTTCTCATGATCTTCCAGGACAAAGACGTCGTTTTCGTCAAGGCTTTGCCATGTCGGCTCAACTTCGTAGACCAGAATAGAATCTACACGACCGGCGGCGGGATGCTTGAAGATGCGGAGTAGGTTGAAAATACCCTTATTCTTCGTCTCATCTTTCTCCACATGTCTGAAGCCAGATTTGGCACCACCGGACAAGATCGAAAGTCTTGGAAATAGCGAAATAAAGTCATCGGAAGGCTGCAATTGCGTCTCCCGATGCTGAGTCGCGGCACCATGCAAGAACTCGTCAAGTTCAACCGTCTTATAAGCCGCGGTGCCCGCCTCATCCTGGGTCGTCTTACTTCCAAGCCAGAAGAAAATATCATGGCCTAATTTCTCTTCGCCATCTTTCTCTCCAACTTTATACGAATGAAGTACGATGTAGCTGTCGCCATTGAAGAACCGACCATATTCTTCTTTCGGCCAAGCGACAACCTCGAAGTCGACGATTCGCCATATGAAAAGGCCGGCGCTCTGGCCGATTTGGCCATCGTTCCACGCCGGCTCGGTCGCCGCGGAATTGTACTTGACGCGATGGTCAATGTCGGTACCGATTAGCTCCACATTGCTGTCTTTGATGTCGTGCTCTTCTGGGTGTACAAGTCCTTCGTGTGGTGGCATTGTGAAGTGGTTTGTGTGTCCTGAAAAAGTTGGTGAAGGAATGATGCAACACTGCAGGGCGGGGGTGTTTGGTACCTTGCAGGTGGAGAAAATACGGGATCACGTGGGAATTCCTTTGTAAGTGTATGTGCATCATTTCAAAGCAGAGTGAATGACGAAATTTACAACAGTGAGAATGATGATTTATTTACATTACCTCTTTTAATGGATGAAGTTGTTCAGAAATTTAGAGGGCGATGATGGAGATCGACTTTAAGCGTGAATACAAGGCTTTGACCACCAATTGGTCCCGGTATCGAATATTATCATGACCGCAGTAGACAGGCAAAGGTTGCAATGCAATCATAAGCTGAACAAACTTTTCAACAAGAATATCGCCCATTAATAACCCTTGAACCTTCTGCAAAGCCCTACAAGAAACGGCTCGAAAGTAATTTTCTTGGCTTATATAATTTTGATAAATTATCACATGATCATATTCAACGAATCAGAAACCTGTCGGCTTAGCTCACTTGGGAGAGCGCCAGACTGAAGCAGACTTCAGTTCTATCGATCATCTGGAGGTACTGTGTTCGATCCACAGAGCCGACATTTCAATTAGTTGATTTTTCTTTTTGCCCATTCCCCTCCCCTCAGTCAATAATACAACATTCTAATGTCTTTGTTATGTATTCTTTTTTTTTCTTTTGCTTTGAACAAATTTTGATTTTCTTTGTCCTCTAGAATCCAAGCCCCACCAACCATCAACCCACATCTCACCATCCACCACAAACGCCGAATTCCCGACCATCCTCACTTCACCCGCAGGAAAAACCCAGGGACAAGACCATCATTTCGCCTCGGTCCTGTACCTGCCAAGCATCCCCACGCACAGTCATACCACACATGCCTCATGGCTCCCAGAATCCCGCCAATCAACCCTCCCACCACGACTCGCGTCGCTGCGGGGAATTTCCAAGATCTCCGCACACTAATGTCCTCCTAACATGATCAACGCAAGCTTAAAAGGATATTCGGACTAGCAAACATGACGTTTTGACGTTTTCCTCGGTTATTGTAGATTCATGAGGTGAGTGGGAATTGGGAATTTAGGCTGAAGGAGAGAGATACGAAAGGTCTTGGAGAGCTTGGAAGTCGACGCAATGGTAATTTGTATATATTAATTCTTCTGCATCGCGAAGGTTCTTTTTTTTTTGTTGCCTCTTTTACTTTGCTTGACTTTTCGAATGGCTCAGTGACTTCCTCCTTTCTTCAACCTTTGAGGCACCGTAGTCACAATGCGATTTTTAAACCTCCTCGCGACAACCCTCTTCGCGGGTCTCACAACAGCTGAGAATGGATTGAATGCTTGGTTGCGCTATGCACCGCTTCCATCGAACTCTACCCTCAACACCAACATCCCCGTTGCTATCACTGCGTTAAATGCCACGAGCAGCAGTCCCGTCTACAGCGCAGGCCAAGAACTACGAAAGGGTATTCAAGGGGTCCTGGGTCGAAACCTGAGTCTTTCGTATGGCGCGACGAATATTACATCCGCACCGTCGGGGATCGTAGTCGGCACGGTAGACCAATGGTACGCCCTTTTTGACGAGGAGCAAGAAGAAGAGGACGATGGAATTCCCGACCTAGAAGAGGACGGCTATTACCTCTCGATCCAAGGTCCCGACATTCAAATCCTAGGTCAGAATGAAAGAGGAGCCCTCTACGGCGCTTTCGCATACCTATCTCGTATTGCACAGGGAGACTTTAGTGATGCGAAGATCGAAAGCAACCCCTCTGCTCCTATCCGATGGACCAACGAATGGGATAACATGGATGGAAGTATCGAGCGCGGGTATGCGGGACCATCGATATTCTTTGCACAAGGAGGGATTGTACCAAATCTTACACGGGCGGCAGAGTACGCTAGGTTGCTTGCATCGATTGGCGTGAATGCTGTCGTGGTGAATAACGTGAATGCAAACGCAACGTTATTGAAGCCCGAGAACATTGAAGGCTTAGGCCGGATCGCGGATATCTTTCGTCCTTGGGGCATACAGTTGGGTATGTCGTTGAATTTCGCCTCTCCGCAGGACTTTGGTGGGTTGAATACTTTTGATCCGTTGGATGCTTCCGTCATTGGGTTTTGGGAGAATATCACCGCGCAAATTTATGAGAGAGTACCGGATATGGCGGGATATCTTGTTAAGGCAAATTCGGAGGGTCAACCGGGCCCAATCACATATAACCGTACACTTGCAGATGGCGCGAATATTTTTGCTCGAGCTGTGGAGCCGTATGGTGGTATCGTAATGTTTCGGGCCTTCGTATACGATCACCACCTCAACGAAACGAATTGGAAAAACGACCGAGCAAATGCAGCGGTAGAGTTCTTCAAGGAGTTAGATGGCAAGTTTGAAGAGAACGTCGTTGTGCAGATTAAATACGGCCCCATCGATTTCCAGGTCCGAGAACCTGTGAGCCCGCTTTTTGCGAACTTGAGAAAGACCAATATGGCAATTGAGTTGCAGATTACGCAGGAGTATCTGGGACATCAGAATCATTTGGTCTATCTTCCCCCATTGTGGAGGACCATCCTCGATTTCGATCTTCGGGTTGACGGGGAAGACAGTTTGGTCACCGATATCGTATCTGGAGAATTCTTTGATCGACCGTTGGGTGGATACGCAGGTGTCATTAACGTTGGCACGAATACTACCTGGCTTGGTTCTCATCTTGCCATGTCGAATCTGTACGCCTATGGACGATTGGCTTGGGATCCGAGTCTTGATTCCACGGAGATTCTGCAGGATTGGATTCGCTTGACATTTGGACGGGATAAGGATGTCATCGACACCATCACTTCCATGTCTATGGAGTCATGGCCTGCGTATGAGAACTACACTGGTAACCTGGGTATCCAGACGCTCGTTGATATTCTCTACACCCACTTCGGTCCCAACCCACAGTCCATGGATGACAACGGATGGGGCCAGTGGACGCGCGTAGATAAGAATGGAGTCGGTATGGATAGGACTGTGAAAAACGGTACTGGTTACTCAGGACAATATCCAGAAGAGGTGGCGAAAATTTACGAAGACATTGAAACGACGCCCGAGGAGCTTCTACTCTGGTTCCACCACGTACCTTGGAATTATACCCTCAGTACCGGAAAAACGGTGATCCAGCATTTCTACGACGCGCATTACGCAGGAGCAGAGACCGCGCAGAAGTTCCTGAAGCAGTGGGAGAGCTTGGAAGGAAAAATTGATGATGAACGGTTCCGGCATGTTTTGCATCTGCAGAAGTACCAAGCCGGTCATGCTATCGTTTGGAGGGACACAATCAACTATTTCTATAACAACGTTACTGGAATCCCGGATAAACAAGGTCGCGTCCATAACCATACTTGGAGGATCGAAGCTGAGGATATGGAATTGACGGGTTACAAGCTCGTCCCTGCAACTCCTTTCGAGATGGCTTCAAACTTCACCGCCATCATCACAAGCTCGAATGATACGGCGGGTTCGGCTACTGCAACATTGGGATTTCCATCCGGTACTTATGACATAGCAGTCAACTATTTCGATCTTACGAGAGGTATCGCTCATTGGGAGGTTTCGTTGAATAATCGCACGGTTGGTGAATGGGTTGGGAATAACGAAGAGACGTTAGGTCATGTACCGTCAGAGTACATAGATGGACACTCAGCAACGAGAGTGACATTTAGAAGTGTAAAGGTCCAGAAGGGTGACGTTTTGAGGATCGTAGGAACGCCGGATGGCATTGAAGCGGCGCCTCTGGATTATGTGAGCGTGCTACCGGAGGGTGTCATGGATTAAGATATTTTCGGACATCTTTGGTGATGTAAATTATAAAATGATGAGAAGGAGAATCTAAATCTAAATGCAATACATTAATATTATTCCGGTTTGAAGTTCGTTATGCTTAGTCCGGTGGCTTATCGTCCCGATCGCAGAGTATCTGGCTTACTCCTCCCCAGAGGAGGATGCTGTAGTAGTCATTCATTTTTGCTGTCCACACAAATCCCTCCAAACAAGATTGTACTTCTGTCCAGCTTTTATAATTTAGGGAGTCCATACACTCCACAATTCTCGGGACAAACCATGCCTGGTCAGCCGATATTGCTCCGCCTATCCAACAAGACCATAGATGCATTTTTCTTAATGGTATCTTATCAACGAAGATTTGGTAGGGCATAGAGACTCTTTCAATCGCTTCTTTTAATCGCTTTGATAGGCGCTTGTAGATAGTTGCCATGCGGTGGAACATGCGGAAATTGTTAGACATAGAAATGAGAGCGGCGATACGAGCAGCGAAATAAATGTGGATTTGCGGGGGTTGGTCCGATATGCCTTCTTCACATGGCATTTGTATCGAGATGAGACGATGCTCTACTCTAGCACATATTCGAGCGAATGAGATAATGGCGGGGGTTGTTAGCGAAGAATCAGAGTTGAGAGCATCGTGGAGTTGGGCAAGTTCAGCGATGGTTCGTATGAGTGTAAGAAGTTCGGAGCCAAACGAATCAGGGTCTAGGACGCAACTTGAAGTTGTGTTGACGGGGTCTGCGGAAAGAAAAAACATGTCCGTGCTGACTTTGGGAGGTTCCAAATAGGGCTGTGATGCTCCAATAGAAGCACAAACTAAGTCACTCCTAGGGTAATTGTTAGGTGATAGGCTCAAAAAAGACCAGACACTAACTTACATCGTAAGGATTACGCCTAGAGCTCCGTCCCAGCCTAAATTTTGCAGGCCACCTCTCATTTGAACCATCTTTGTCAAGGCATTCTGGTGATGAATCGCGTCTCCACTTCTTCCAGTGATGTTCTACGATTTCGATAACTTTGTCAACTTTGGTATTGTAAAATTTAAGATGAAGACTAACCATCGTTGCCGCTAGTATGGCTACTGTTGCAATAGTGCTATCATCTACTGCTCCTTTATGTTGAAAACGTTCGGCCAAAAGGCGGAGGGCCTCTCCTCGGTAGTAGTAAGTTGATTTATCCCATGACCTGTCATTGTAGAAATGTAGGTAAACACTGGTGTGGAAAAGTACGGAAGCCAAAAGGGTTGGGTCTCTTAGAATGTTCTCTGCCCAAACGTTCCTGAAATCTGGTTTGCTCCCTAGAGGAAGTACTTTAAGACCGACGAAGTAAAGGACTGGGTCGGCGAATCAGCTTCGGAAGTTCCGGCCAATGACAAACAGGGTTTCAAGAACGGTTTAACTACCCATCATGACAACCCATTAGGTAACAATACATACATTGCCCGCATAGTTCCTTGGATTCGGGACTAGAATAGAAAGTTGTTGAAGGCAACGGGTCGAAGCCAAATCCAGTTGCTAAGCCGCGTTCGATACGTTGAATATCTCGAAAGGAATTTCTTGAAGGGGTTTGGCTTGACTGTGAGGCTTGCCTGTCGGCCGATTGTGATGATTCGCCCTGCGATTCTGGACTAGGATGGGAATCAAGGGGTGAACATTGGGCCTGGCTATCTTGAAATGCACGCATTCTTTCCCGTCGCTCAGTACGGCGAAATACACGCATAGCGTTCTGTCGTACAACCCTCCGTGCCTTGACGTTGACGGTTCTGCCATCTGTCTGGTAGGGGACAAACTGCCAGGTGTCGTTCATAATGGGAATTTCCTAAACAGGAGAATATGAGTAGAATCAGATGATCTAGGGATGGAGACAGGTGTTGTCGTGGGGCCCATTAATGAAATTGAAGATGGGAGCGATGAAAGATAGGGCTGAGTGCTGCGGATGAATGCTGGTCGTCCGGTGAGTTGGATGGATGGCTTGGCGATGATTAGAAAAGCCTGTTTCACCGTTTCGGTTTGGGCTAAACCCCTTTCGATCATTGCTCGGCTTGGCATTTTTCAGCTTCTTCTTCGGCAGGGAACGGTCCGAAATCCTTCATGTGCACATGGCTGAATACGGCGCAGCTTAACCACTAACTAGGAATATTCATGGGTTAGGCTTACTCTGAGCCTCACGTTTTTGAAAGTTTACTCATGAGCTTATGTTTTAGCTTCAATGTGTCATCACTGCATCCCAATTAAGGTTATTGCACCTCTTGGCATTTCCTATACGTCCTTGCTACGAGACCGAAGTCGCCAACAACACAGCCTCTCTATACGATATACTATCTATCATGAAGTCAACTTAGTTCGTTTGTGCCTAACCTACTAAGAAATGCATCCAATGTATATAAACATGAGGAGGAATCTTCGGTGAAAAGCCATCACCCCATCCAGTGAGCTCTTCTTTACACAGTCATTGCAGTTGTGTATACTCTCTCCTCATCTACCTCTATTTAAATCAGCAGCATTTCCTTTACGTTGGTCATAATGCTAAACCTTAATTTAACTCCCCTGCTCTTCACGTTAGCATCTCTTGCTAATTCGGTACCTCTCACTATCGGACTACGATCAGGCAATAACGAAACTCTTTGCAGAGATGTGATTTTGCCCATCACAGCCAAAGCGAACCATGTTATCTTTCCACCATACCCAGACTCCACCGCTCCTAGGGTAGTCTACAAGTGGCTGGGATCCTTCAATGCTTCTAAACTGCCAACTCAAGAAGTCTCCGGAACATTTAATATCAGCGGGAGGCTTTGTGAACCAAGAGTGAATGTCGAGGAACGTAGATCTACCATTCAGCTACTCCTTCACGGATTATCCTACGATAAGGTGATTACCACTTCAACTCTCAGCTTCACTGCCACATACTAATAAAGACCAGACCTACTGGAATGGCGGCAACTACCCTAATCCAACCTTCAAAGATGAATACTCTTGGGTCTCGCACGCTTCATCCCAGGGCTACACCACTCTTGCCATCGACAACCTCGGTAACGGTAACAGCTCGCGCCCCGACCCAATTACCCATGTTCAGACACCACTTCAACTGGAATTAATGCGGGAGATAGTATCCCAGCTCCGATCCGGAACTCTTCCATCGATCCCCACGTCGTACAAGAGCGTCATCTTCGCGTCTCACTCCTACGGCGCAATCGTAGCTCGCCTTCTCGCGACCGTGTATCCGACAAAAGGCGCAGATGCATACATCCTCACAGCTTCTAGCTCCAACCTCACTGGCCTAGCCGGTTTCATCGCGGCCACGAAAGCACAATCAGCCAGCGCTGTGTACCCCTCCCAATACAGTTCCCTTCATCGCGCATATCTTGCCGTCGCCCCCACCGTCCTCCGTGATATCCTATACTCTTTCTCCGACGAGTTTGACGCCGGGATACCCGAATTTGAAGCCGAGCAACCTCACATCTTCCCCGTGGGCGAAATAGCAGTGCCCAAGCCCATTACACCATCCAATTTCAGTGGCCCTGTACTTGTGCTTACGGGAAAGCTCGACGCCATCGTGTGCGGAAATGGTAACTTCACGTCAAAAGTTCCAGATTGTGGTATTGGGAAGGGATCCAATCCAGACAACACGAGGATGATTTTCCCTAATGCTAGTAGGTTCGATTCATATGTGCTGGAAAGGACGGGCCATAATATCAATATGCATTACTCCGCGCCTGAAAGTTTTGGAGTCGTTGGTGCTTGGTTGCAGAGTGTTGGGTTCTAAGGTGTTGAAATATTGGAACGTTGAATTTGGAAGAATAAACCTGCTTGGATTTTCGGTTGCGGTATTAGAGGGAAGGTATTGGAAGCGGATGATGGGTGGGGGATAGTTAATAAACTATTAAGAGAAGTGTAATAATGCCTTGTATTAGTCAATCATGTGCATAATGCTGGGCTCTCCGATATCAACTTCGTATACGCTTGTCCATGTGAGTTCGTGTTCTTGGTGTCACCTGGGCGTGATGCAAACATAGGTTTTCGCCGTACTGAGACTTTACGCGCCGTGCCTCAATATTCACTTGGTGCGGCCTACGTCACTTCTTTGTTCGTCCACATCCATCAACAAACCATCAACTTGAATTAATCATTCACGCACTCACCCCAAGCTCGCGTACAGTGCTGGAGACAAAATGTATTAATGTCCCATATTTTCACCATATTTGCTCTTCTTGAACCCACCCCTAACCCGAGTCAGCCACCACCCCCACTACGTAGGTGCCTTTCAAAAGTATCCTTGGCTTAAGGAGGCAGGAGGCGCCTAAAGCCATTTACTTATAAACGAAATAATATTTGTTAATTATCCTGAAGGAAAGCACACCTCTTTAAGAGAAGGAGTAGTGAGCTCTATGGCACCACGCAAAATAACCGCGCTTCCTTTCCCCACCCGCGAGCGATTTCTTAAGTTAGGGTTACACAGCGTTGAAAGCGTGCTCCCCGAAAACTGCACCGACATTCCAACATGTAGTATCTGCCTAGAGTCGATGGAAAAACTAGTCATAAACAATACCACCGACACCAACGACGTAGTTCGCATCCACAAAGATTGCAACCATCATTTCCACCGATCTTGCATCACGCAATGGTGTCAGAACGGCAACACCTGCCCAGTCTGCCGTCGCATGCTTTTCAGAGGTCACACTTTCCGCCATAGCAACCTGGATGATTTCGCTGTGCGTTTTCCCGAATTGGAGAGTCGATGGGCTAGTATCGATCCGGAGGCTCTTGCAAGTCTTGAACGTGCGTCGGCGGAACGGGCGAATCGGGAGAGAGAGAGGGAGAGGGAGAGGGAGAGGGAATGGGAGAGGGAGAGGGAATGGGAGAGAGAATGGGAGAGGGAGAGGGAGGAGGGTTCCAGTGATACGAGGGATTGGATTCGAGATCATCCTCATAGGCACTTTTTTGTTGTTGGACCGGATTCATCGCATCCTGTGCTACAAGTTCCGGATCGATTACCACCATTGCCAGAGCGACCGTCACCACCATTTCCGGCTCGACCGAATCGACCATTGTTTTCGGCTCGACCGCCACCACGTCCGGAGCGACGATCACGACTTTCGGATCAACCAGCGCAAGCGGGTCGACTGCAAAATGCACCCTTGAGGGGACAGAATCCCCGTTATTTACACACCCAAGAAGTTAGGAATACTCAAGGTTCGTCTCTTCGACGTTTTCTTCGTCATGCCACTGACATTATCCAAGCAGATAGAGATTCAACTGCGCACACAGATCCACGACCCGATTGTACTGAATCGTTGCGTGCGGAAGCCGCAGAATACAGACGCAAGACTGAAGAATTGAGGCAACGCTTTCTCGCGCGGCGCCTCCAGGATACAGAAGCATCAGTTCCAAATGGTCCAAGTCAGCAAACCGGGGATTCTGGTAGCTCTTTACGGATGGAAGTCGGTCAAGAAGCTAATAGAGATGACGCCGGCAATGCCCAGCAAGATACTATCATCCGGCAAGATACTTCCGGCCCTGACCAGATACCTGCCGCTCGCAATGCGCCTGACTTTGTATTGGGACATTCTCGGTCTATGACTACTCAATCCCCAATTGCGCGATTACAAGCTGAACATGGGCGGGAATCCGAGAATCGAAACATTCAGCGTCCTACAGCCCGACCTCTAACTCGATCTCAAATCCAAGCTTCAGTCCAACCTTCAGGTCAGCCACAAAATGAAGATTCCATCCTTGCATCTAGACCTCCAACCTCCAATGACTCCGAAGAAGACGACCTTCGCGACCTCCGTTCTATATTCAGCCGTATGGATACTCTAGTCTCAGACTTACTTGTCCGCGCAGTCGCAGCCGACAGTGGCACAAACAATTTAAATCTCGGAAGAGCCAACCTCCTAGCCGATCAATCCTCCAACATCGTTCCCCCTGCCCTCCTAGATGGCGAGCTCGGTCAAGTAGCTCGACGCAACTGGCCCTTCGTTAGGGTCAATGGCGAAGCTATCGCAGCCTCAAGAACCCAGATCACCGCCACGGACTGTCAAATAACTGCGTCCGATTGCCGCATCCTAGGTCGCAACAACCAGATCCGTGGTGACAGGAACCAAGTTAGCGGGTTCGGAAACCAAGTCATCGGAAATCGGAATCGCATCTCTGGCGATCAGAATCAGGCTCAAGGAGAGAATAATAGGATTCTGGGGAACTTGAATCAGGTCCGAGGAAATGAGAGTATGATATTTGGGGACCGGAATCAGATTATTGGGGCGATGACTCACTTCACTAGCAGGAGACAGAGCCAGGACATGAATAATGATGGTGATAGCTAGAGTCACTTCGGCATATAGGTGGCATTGGGTATGTACGTTTGGGGTCTTATGGGACTCTTCATGAATTATAAGTTATGTGCCCGGAAGATTTCTGTATCATTAGATTAGTCTGAGGTCCATCAAATACACGTATGATTCCAGCCCCCAGCATTACTGAGATGTGAAGTGAGCATATAAGAGCGAACTTCCAATCATACCTCAGATACTATGTGGTATGAATCATGCTAATAATGCGTCTATTCGATCTATTAATTGGATATAAGAACAACATTAAACAACCCCGCCTCTATGAAGCTAAAGGCAAGCTCTCCTCGATCTTCGCCAACTCCGCCATCGCCGTCTCAACCTTCTTCTTCGCACCATCAGCCGGCGCGAGGTACGGATGCCTTGGCTCAAACTTCGCAACCGCACCCTCAATACCAGCAGCCTTGCCAGTAAAGATAGCAGCAGCATATTTCGTCGAGGCAATACCAGACTTGCAAGGTTGCTCAGCCAGCGAAGCCTTCTGGTGTAGCTCCAAAGCCTCCTTCGTCTTGCCCTCCTTCCACAAGTTATAGATCTTCACAATCGTCTTCGGGAAGACGTTTCCGAACGCCGCAATGCAACCTGCAGACCCGACGCTGAGACCACCGATCAGGAAATCGGATTGTCCACCAAAGGTAGCGAAGCTCTCCGAAGGCAGCTCGGCCGCTAACCGTGTGATCTTAGCAACGGACCCGCAGGTCAATTTGACACCAACAATCTTGTCATGTTTCTTTGCCAACTTGGCAATCGTCTCTGAGTCTAGATCCACACCGTTACATACACCAGGGAAGTTGTATATGACGATAGGAATCTGAGCCTTCTCCGCAACCTCGCCATAGAACCTCTCAATAACCTCCTGCGTTGTAGCCTTCCCAAAGTATGCCGGCGGTAATACTAACGCTGAGTTCGCACCAGCGTCTGCGGCGTCTGAAATGAATTCTAGGACTTGACGGGTGGAGTGGCCTCCTACGCCGGCCATGATGGGGAATGTAGGACCGATTGCTTTGCGGGCTGTGGAGAGGAGGGCTTTACGCTCCTCGCGGGTGAGGAGGAAGGTTTCGGCATTGGTGCCTAGGATTACGAGACCAGCGAGCCCGGTCGTGGAGAGGTATTTGTAGTATTTGGCTTGGTCGTCTAGGAGGAGGTCGTCGGTTTTTGGGTCGAAGAGGGTGACGGCGGGGGTCCAGATGCCTTGGGGAGGGACTTGTGCTTTAGTCATAGTGAAAGAATATATGTAAAAAGGACTTTTCTTGCTGTAGTATTTTTCCGAAGGAGAATGAAGTTCGCAATGGCGTGTTGTGTGGTTTTTTTGGGCTGTTTGTGATGGTTGTGACGGTTGGTATATATGTTGGTGATAGGTGCGTACCTAACTGTCCGATATCGAAATTTACCCCGCCACCCCACCTGAAATTGCCGTTAGCAGCCGACGCTTAGGGCGATAAGTCCCTGGATTGTTAGTTAGCGGAGGCGCTCCTCCGCGCTGATGCGGAGGGGGCTTTTTGGCCATGAAGTAATAGCTTCTGGATGATTCGTTTTGCTCCCCACCCGTTTATCGGGATTTTAGTCAGTGGAAATCTCGATTTAATTTGGTGCTTTTTCGGTCTTGGAAATGCATTGATCATGTGTGAGTTCATTTTCGATTGGAGCTCCGTCTTGAGGGTGCTAGCGAGGTTCGTGGTTAGGTTGGTTCCAAGGTTTATTTTAAATAGTCACGTGCGGCGGTTTGAGCAGTCATATTATGTACCATTCACTTGAGCGGGCCAGGAACTTCTAATCTATCAGTAGGTTTTACTACAAAAGACGCTCAATTCAAAGAGGCACACAAAAAGGAGATCCAGATCCCATCAATCATGAAAGACATAAACCCGCCCATCTCCCATGACGACATCAATCCCCCATGCTCAATTCCTTAGGTTTGATCCCACGTATTTGAAGACGTAGACTCATTTGGTTTAATGGCCCGCAATATGACTCTAGATTTGCCATCCTCCTCATGATATACTCCCCGGATCATCTGGAGGTTAGCCCCAGTTTCCTTCATTCTATCGACCCCTGGTCCAGAAGACTGTAACACCGTGGTCCATGCATCATGTAGAACCGTAACCGATGTGAATATCATGTAAGTGAAGAATATGGAAGTTGCAGACACACAATGTAGCAGAATTCCCAAGGAAACAATAATGAGCCCCAATTTTCCTCTAGGAAGTTGCCGTTGAGTAATCACCTCCGAATCGCCGCCCCAACGTTCTTCGAATAGCGGCAAGGCATCATAATACGAGTTTCGTAGAATGGTGGTTAGTAAAGCCTGAAGGCTGAGAGCTGGGTTATCCGCCTCAGACATCGTATCCAGGAAGATCCTCCCCAAAAGGAAGTTCAAGCCAGATATCTCATTAGTGGGTGCCAATGAGGATGACGTACCGTTTGAAACAACTCTAATTAGACCTGCTGATGCTTCAAGGCCATGTCTTAACAGATCCCACATGAATGGGCTCGTATTGTATGTGAACCAGGGACTGAATTCTGGTTCACGTTGTGCCAGTTACCGGTGACTTTGGATCTGGTAGTCTAACGATCTGAAATCAAGATTCATGACTCCTCTATCGGCTCTATTTAATGCGTGCGCATAATAGGATGCTCCTAATTGCTTACGTATGGCGGAGGTATCTAGGACACCAGTCCCAGGACTTTCTGGCGCTGGATCCCCGTCACGATTGACAGTCCGTGGAATGATTATTACACCTGGAGTCGGTTCGGGCGGTAGGCTCTGGTTTCTGTGTGCTGAGATAGGATAATCATGTGGTAACATAATCCGAGACTGTGCATCTCCCGGCTTGCGATATCTTTGACTTGAAGAAGTTAGCGGGCATTGTTCAGTTACTAGAGTTTTCAGTGAAATAACATACATGGCATCGTGGCATACGGTGACTCGAGCAGTTTGCAATGTATCTTCCTTCATCGTAAACTCTAGCCATGGACCAATGCGCGCCGGTGGATAGTTAAAATTACCACCGCTGCAATTCGTGGAGCCAACTATACCTGCACATGTCTTGCGTAGATCCCATAGCATGTATGTATGTCCGAAGCGCGCTTGATTCATGGAATCGTTCGCAGTAACATTTGGGCCGATCATGTTGCAATGCCATTGGCAAGAATGCTCGAATGGATAGACCTGTATCTGAAAAACAATCACCGATTGGTCCCGGTTCGGAATATTCAGCAAATGTAGCGAACGTCGTCGGTGTAGCGACCCAGTAATTCGCATTGATGATTGTGTCTAGTAAGTTGGAGCCCGCGGGGAAAAGCGAGAAACTTCCGGGGTTTAAAGAGGGGCTAGCTTTGATATCGGAAAGTAGAATGGTGGAAGAGAACTGGAGGACGCCTGTTGCTACACTAAATAAAATATACATCCCAAAAAATCGAACTCTGATTCCATCTTGAATATTTCTTGCGAATTGATGAATGGTGGGAAATGGTCCCGAATTCGAGTAACTTAGCAAGGAAAATTCTGCAGCGTCTTGTAGCCGGACCCCCTGACATTCGAGAAAAAGTGCTCCCATCATCGATGTAACGATAGTAGCCTATAGAGAAGAAGCTGCTCGGATAAACAATGCTGTTAGAGTGACGAGCCTGGTCATCCATTGAGTTTCCACAATTCGTTTCCATGAATTCCATAACCAAATCAACAAAGCCGTCGATCCGATAAGCACTATGTAGGAGTTCAGGAGTATGCATTGCGACCAGCTCCCAAACCTCGCGAATGTTGGAAATTTAGGGGGTGGGTTAATCTCATGCATCTATGTCACGGCGGTGGTTTTGGACCCATCCGCATCACCATTCCGGTCATCGAAGGTCGATCCACGGTCCTTTTGGGGTGCCAATATGGAGGTTTCCAGTCGAGAATTTGGTGGTTGCTCAAACGGAAAATAGTCATCTTGCTCTGGATGACAAGAAATAGGACTGACCGGAGACGTTGTTGTTTCGTATCCTAGAGCCATGGCATTGACTAAACCTCACCGTTGAAGCAATGTCCAGTCATAGAGGTGAGCATTGTAAGTCTGGGGCTGTTGGGTATATGTTGAAGATAATCCGTATTCGCCGACTGTTTAAATAATCCATGCTAATAAGGAGGCAACTTGTACGCAAAATATGCTACTTTGCTGCGCCTCCCTCTCTCCTCCACATAAATTGCTGGTGTTGCCTACTGTGACGCTAGGTAGTACAAATGATTGCTAGTAGTTTCACCTGTTGAACACTGGATCATTTCCGCCCAGTGATAGGTTCATATATTTAGCAAAACATGCATAGATCCTATTGGACGCCTATAGCAAGGCATATGCCCTCGCCTTCATGTCTAAGCCTCCTAGGCTATCCTGAGCGCACCCAGTCAAACGTATCCATGAGCTCGAAGTTCGTGAGACTCGCCCAATCAAGGCTCGGATCAATATCCCACGCCATCGCGGAATCATCACGTAGCACTTCATGATAATTTATAGCACGATCCAGAACCTTCTGAATGATTTCCTTGACCGTTCTACAAAGGTCACCATTTGGGGCTGAGGGACCTACCCAGCCTAGAAAAGCGACTAGGACGCTTAACTGTTGCACCATGTTGGATCGTGTGACCTTTCCGTTGGGCGGGGATATGATCGTTGGTTGGAGTAGTTCGTTGCATAGGATACCGCTCGCTGGTGCGGCATATGACATGACCTATATGGTACATTAGTGAGTGGATCGGGGAGAAGGAGATAGGAGTACGCTTACAAGCCATTCGAAGTCTCCGTGCAAGCCGACGAAGCGGTCGCGACTCGTCCAGAAAATGAGCGTCAAGGAGATCATCTCACAGCTAGTGTCCAATAGATCGGTATGGCTGTAGTGTCCATCCTTTACTAGAAGACGTTCTATGAAGAACATATTTTGAAGATGCTCGAGATGCGTGAGTAGTTTTGCGTATAAGTGCGGTCCATCGATTGCGATGTTCCTCACGTCGCCGTCACGATACACCAAGGTATGAGGGAGCTCCGAGAAGACCAAAAGCTCTTCATTCTTCAGTTTCCTGCGATGGGAATGTTTAGCATAATAACAACAACTGGGTCATTGGACTTACATGATTTCATCTACTGGTGTTTCCACCTGAGGTCCAAGTGCAATCTCCAGAATCCCGTCTCTTACATTGGCCATGAGCTTTCGAGCTCGGAGAATCGTCGTCGAATGAATGGCTCCATCGACATTCCACCCATGCACAGTTAACCTATCGGCTTCGCCTTCCAGATGGTCGTAGCTGAAGAGCAGTGCTTCGTCTCCAATATCTAAGGGTAAAGGAGTGCATGAGTACCTGCGGCTGAGCATGGGCGGTCTCCCATTGAAGGTCGCAAATACTTTGTCGATGGTGAAGACTTGCCCGAAGAGCCTCCGCTTCACCTCTTCACTTATGGAAGTCTCATTGGTGTTTGGGGTAGTGTGTATACCTAGGAAAGTGATTAAAGATACCGTGTCCGCATGTTGCCTCCAGACTGCAAGGCCTAAAAGGAAAAGAATTAATTAGTTTATTTTACCCAATTGGAGAAATGCGAAAGGGAAGAAAGGATTTTGCGTACTGGAATCCCCGGTGATAATAGACTGGAGTAGGTTATTCTTGTAAAGGAGATATACCAGTAGAGTATTGCTATTGCAAGCTCTACTACACATATGGATACAAACAGATGCACACTCCTTAAGCTCCATCATGACTTGCTTCGGACTTGCGCCGGCTTGTCGGGAGTAGCGGATTATTATATCGTCATCTTGAGATGAGGAAAGCGCCCCAAAAGCCCAATAAGTGAAAAGGATACCCACTGATTCCCATCTAAGGTTAACTCCAGAGAAAGAGTCAAGCCATTCCTGAGGATTGGTGTGATTTTCGGCCAAGCTCTTGGAACTGTTTGTAGAGATAACTCGCGCCATATCTTGAAGGTTACGTGTATTCGATCGATCTCTGAGGGAGTCTCCAAAACCAACCCAGATCGATGTCATGAGGCGTTCAGCTGCGAGACGAATCCACCCATCATTCGGATTAACATGCCTAGCAAACAAAATCTTCGCTGAGTTTTCATCGGGTAGAGTTCGTAATAAGGTCAAGCACATCTCAAGTGCCGGTAATGAATGAATTTGGCGATTATTCGATTGGGGAGCCCCTTCATATCGAAGTCCCATCATGGGAGTCTCTAATCCATGGTTTTGAAAAGAGGAAAAGGTATTTTGGGTTTCCGAGAGCACGGCATGAAAGCTAGTTGCACCCAGAAAACCCGGGCTATTTTCGAGGTCCTCGTTCACATCTATCAGGCTAATGGGTATTCGATGCTGCTCCGTGGAGGGCTCTTGCGCTTCTACGATATGTTCCAAATTTGGCCCGGAAGTTGACTGGTTTGGGACTGTCGCAGGTATCCCATTCTGGCGGGTAGCTTCCGATATAATATATATGCACTCATTCGCAGTGTTCCGCCGACGGCATCGTTTGCAGATGGGTACCGTATGATCGCAGGCTACCTTCCGTCGTCGGCATGGATCACAAGCCTGTTGTCGGCCGTTTCGCCGGCGCAAAGGAACCGAGGGTGAAGCGTTCATTGAATGGAGATGAACGGGTTATCATAATCATGGTTCGGCTCAGATTTGGTACTTCGGAGACCATGCTGTGAACGATGTCGGAGAGTGGGAGGATACATCCTGTGAAGGATTCCTCGGCTTCGGCTTGCGACGTTACACGCCCACGAGTGCAAAACCGGGGTAGCCGAGGAAGAATATGCCAAGAACTAAAACTAACCGTGTAATCATTCAGAATTACATACGAAACTTGTCTATCAAGGTCGATTATTCAACTCACGTGAGCGGCTTTCGGACTCACTACCATCATTCGAGTAAAGCCAAACTTGAGATAAAAGGCTCAAATAAAATATTTGGCAAGCACTCGAAATCTTCTTGGATTTGTATCAATTTTATGAAGTTCTAGATTTTACCTCATCTACTTCCTGATTATTGCAACCAGAGTTATGGACGAAAAGCATAATTCCGAACTCAATCAGACAACCGTCGAAAAGCCTCAGATTGAGGCCCCTGATGGTGGACTTGTAGCATGGCTTCAAGTTGTTGGCTCGTTTGCCCTCTTTTTCAACTCTTGGTAATAATCACAGACCACTTCTTTCGATTATACGTCCTAATAGCTATTCTTAGGGGAATCATCAATACGTTTGGGGTGTATCAAACATATTTTGAAGAGGACATGTTAAGGCATATGTCATCAGATGCAATCTCCTGGATCGGAAGCATGCAATCATTCCTCTTACTTATGGTCGGAGTAATCGTAGGACCTCTCTACGATGCAGGATATTTCCGACACCTCATCGTAGTGGGAACGGCGATAGTTACATTCGGATTCATGATGACCAGTCTTTGCAATCAATACTGGCACTTCATTCTTTCGCAGTCAATCTGCATAGGAATCGGTACCGGACTTCTATATATTCCGTCCCTCGCGTTAATACCTCAATACTTCTCAAGCAAAAAGGCTCTCGCCAATGGTATCGCCACTGCTGGTAGTAGCGTAGGAGGTACAATCTATCCACTCGTTTTCCAAAATCTTACTCCACGAGTTGGATTCCCTTGGGCAACTCGCACAATAGGCTTCATCTCACTGGCTACGTGCTTTTTCGCATTCGCAGTGATGCGACCAAAAGGGAAACCAAGCTTGAAAAGATCCTTAGTGGATGTTTCTGCGTTCAAAAATACGCCGTACATTCTATTCTGCGTGGCCAGGTTCTTTGGCTACGTTGGATTCTTCGGCCCGATCTACTACCTCCAGCAGTACGCCTTGAGAAACGGACTTGAAGGTAAAGAGCTGGCCTTATACCTGGTGGCAATTTTAAACGCAGCATCGATTCCGGGGAGGATTCTTCCGTCCTGGCTAGCTCGCTGGATTGGTCCGATCAATATGATGTGCATCACTACTATTTTGGCGGGCATCGTATCCTTGAGTTGGATTGCTGTTCATGATGGCCCTGGGAACGTGGTATTTGCCATTGCCTATGGCTTTGCTTCTGGTGGTGTCATATCTCTACCCGGCGTGGTTCTCACGGTGCTTACTCCAGAGCTCGAGGTACTTGGTACATGGATGGGAATGTGTTCGGTTATTTGTGGATTTGGCTTGCTTTGCGGTACTCCAGTCGCTGGAGCCATCCTTGATCATACGGGTAACTATCTCGGAGTGCAGGTCTTTTGTGGCTTAGCTACCTTGATTATGGCATTACTGCTAGGTGCTGTACGAGTTTCGAAGGTTGGACATAAGATGTGGGTATCCGTCTAAAGGAAATGAGCTAATGTAGATATCACTTGGTCACTGGTCGCATAAATTACATGATAAATCTCTCGGAATTCCGATGTTTCAATGAGTCAATATGTCCAATACCTCTAAAGCTATATATATCCAATGTCATCGAACTTTATCTCGGGCGAAGAGAATTCATTCCCTTTTAAATGGGACATCTCGTGTATTAGTTTAATATCTAAGGGAATCATTCTTCGAATATGGACCCTAACCAGATTCGCTCAAGAAAGGATCGGAATACACAATAATATCTGACTCAAGGACCTCTTTAATTTGGACCTGGGGTGGAGAATTCTGTCGGCTTCGGAAGCCACTAAAACTCGGCCTTCGGTACGGATGAAGTGAGAATTCATAAAAGGGAACGGTTACCCACGAATCATTCGTAAAACCCATTAAGCACGGTTGTGAAACGAAGAAAACTGCTTTATCGAAATGGATATTGAAACCGCACGCCAGAGTATCCAAACCGAAACATCACGTCTTGTGACCGAACTTCAACATCTCAATGATACAATCCACAAGAACCCCGAGCTATCATTCGAAGAACATATAGCTCACGATACAATATCTACATTCCTGGAGACTCAGGGCTTCACCGTTCAACGTCATGCATATGGCTTCTCGACCTCCTTCGAAGCATACTGGCCCCCACTCGATGAAGACACCAGGGCTAATCGAACCGTCACATTCTGCGCCGAATACGATGCTCTTCCTAATATCGGCCATGCTTGTGGGCACAATCTCATCGCGACATCATCTGTTGCTGCGTTTATCTCTCTATCCAAAACCATACCCAAGGACGCTCACTCAATCCGTGTGCGTATCCTAGGCACACCAGCCGAAGAAGGTGACGGCGGTAAAATCAATCTTCTTGAAGCAGGAGCATTCAAACCATTCGATGAATTGAATCCTGAGATTGCACTCATGGCGCATCCTGTGTCTCTATCATCCTTCCAAATGCATGAACGATTTGACGCTTCAGTGACGGGGCTTGCGGGATTCCGGTGTATTGCTTCTCATCGCTGCGAAGTCGAGTTCTTTGGGAAAGAAGCGCATGCGGCCGGTGAGCCTTGGAATGGAGTCAATGCCCTCGATGCTGCAGTTTTAGCGTATAGTAATATTTCATTTCTGAAAAAAGCCTCAAAACCGGGCGAGGCCCTGAGTGCGATCATCACCCACGGTGGCAAGTCTTGTGCTATTATCCCGGAGTATGCGAGGATGGAATGTGGCTTCCGCGCTCCCTCTGCAGAAAATTTGGAGTCGCTTTTTGTGAGAGTGAAGAAATGCTTCGAAGGGGCGGCGGAAGCAACTGGATGCTCGGTCAAGATCATAACCTCCACTCCTCTTTATGCAGATCTGAAAGTCAATCGATCTTTGTGCAATATTTATACGGAGGAGATGGATACGGTAGAAGGGCCCAAGCACGTCATTGCAAATACGGACCATCGAAGAACTGTATCCACTGATATGGGCAACGTTTCTTACGTCGTTCCAAGCTTTCATGGTTTATTCGGCATACCAGCACCTGATCAAGTACACTGCCACAATCATAAGTTTACGGAAGCTGCTGGAACTTCTGGAGCATTTTCGGCTGCTTTACGTTGTGGTCAAGGGATGTCAATGCTAGGATGGAGGTTTTTGAATGAACCTGGCCTCGCCCAAAAAATTTCACACGATTTTACGTCCGATAGTTGAGCATATAGCTACTTTCCCATAGCGTAATAAATACTTACAAATGTTAAATGTAAAGGTATCCAGGTTATAAAGCGAGGTACGGTTCCTCAGAACATACAAATTCATATACATCCCCATCTACTATATACAGTCCCGTTTTGCGTCATATATACATTGCACTATCTTAATACACTTCCAGAGGTTTGAATGATGCTACTAAGCTCTCGTGGATGCATCATTAAGCGTCTCCAGTACCGCATCATATGCCGGCTTCGTCTGAAGATTAGTATCCCAAAGCAGTGCCGAACCCTCCCCGGAGAATACATCTGGAACCCAGGAGTACTTATCCGAGATACCCCAAACAGTAATACCAACGCATCTTGGAACATCCAAACACGATTGCACAACCCTAGTCCAGGCCTCCGCAGCCACCTCCAACTTCGCCGTATCATCTGGCGTGTTCGAGCGAATGTCAACCTCGGTGTATGCGACATCGACCTCCAAGTCCGTAAAAGCTTTCAAGCTTCCAGAAAGAGTCTCAACAGATGGTACAGGGGTTCCTTGTGTGCTGGTTGACTCGCTGGCTAAGTGACCTTGGAATCCAACACCGTCGATCTTCACGCCCCAAGATTGGACGAGCTTAACGATTCGAACGGCACCTTGAGTCTTCGCGGTACTTGCGCCGTACTCCAGGTTGTAGTCGTTGTAGTAGAGCTTTGCATCTGGGTCTGCAGCGGCAGCGATACGGAAAGCGATCGGGATGTAAGCTTCGCCGATGACTTGGAGGAAGACATTATCGCGGTATGTTCCATCCTCATTGAGAGCTACAAGGATTAGTTATTTCTGCGCATGTAATTGAATATGATGTGGTTCCTAACATACCTTCATTCACAACATCCCAATGCGTACATTTCCCTTTCCACTGACCCATAAGCTTCTCAATATGATTCTGCATAACTCCGATCAAAGTAGTATTATCCCAACTACCACTACTAACCCACGATGGCAGCTGGCTATACCATACGAGGGTGTGACATCTCAACTCTTGTCCATTTTGGGCTGCGAAATTCGCGACTTGGTCGCCTCCGCTGAAGGTAAATTGGTTTTGCTGCGGCTCAGTGGATTCCCATTTCATTGCATTTTCGGGAGTGATGGATCCAAATTCTTGCGCATTGGCGGCGATGCCTTGTTCCGTTGCATCACTGCGAATTGTGAGGGCGGTACCGATGTATTCTTTGCCGGCTTTTACAGCGGCAGCATTGAGGCCGATTTCCTGACGGGAGACCCTGTTTGTCAAAGTATGGTTAGCAGATTGTTTTCGAGAGGATATGTGGTTGATGATGAGGCATACAAAATTGGGTTTGCAGAGGCAATGGCACCAAGGCCTAGGGCCGTGATGGTAGATGTTGCCAAACGCATTTTCAAAAAGCTCCAAAAGCAGAACTTAGTAGATAAAAAGGAATGTGAGGACTGGATACCTACCCATTGAATCCATCGCCGGAATACCCTCCCCATATATGTCAAATTCTCAAACATCAACCATACCCCCAAGCCGGCTATTTACACTTAGAACAAACCCCTAAAGAGTCCCCAAACCTACGCCAACTAAAAAAGTAGACATCTCCCATCGCCCATTCTCAACGTCCCGGGTTTTCATCGCGGCTCAACCGGGATTCCGGACATCGAGAAACGAGATATGGCGTAATCATAAATGAATATGCAGGAGACACATGCGTGAGAGGCGTCCACTAAGTGCGATCTAAATGGGTTTTAGATTGTGGTGCCCCACGGGGAACCGGGTAAATTGGGATGGATAAATGAGGGGATGGCGAGACGGTCTATGAACGGGGCTTGGCGGGCCTTGGACCGAGATTTTGGGTGATGGATTCGTGTACGTTTATGCTTGGATTTTGTAGAGATGCTGGCTTTGTGCCTGAGTGTTGAGGTGATGGTAATGTACGCGTGCGTTAGGGAGGTTGCCTTTTCGTCACCTTTAGAGATTAGTATATTGGTTGACGTCATCCATTCCGTCAAATGGATTCTATACTAGACCTTCACTTGCTTACCTTGCAGTTTGATGCAAGTACATCGAAGTTGTTATGCTGCAGTCGCGAGTAGAACGGAGTACTATGCGTATATTGCAGCATGCTTCCACTTTCTACCAAATACATACCCAGGTGATACGCAGGTTTTGATCATGATCAGGAATCGATGTTTGGAGAAGAGATATATCTGAAGGAAAGGAGTAATGGATGTATTAGGTATTCATTCATTTCACATTACTAAATGATTCTAAATAATCAAAGATGAATATACCTTGCCTCAGCCCCTCTCAGCAACTTCTGTAGTGGTGTTTAATCGCCTCTCTGGTCTGCAGTAGGGGAACTCTGTGCCACAGCATGCTTATTCTTCTCTTGTAAGGTAAGGGTTGTCTCTCCAACTTCCGAGTTGGCGCTCGAGTGATCCGCAGCGAACTTATCGATCTCAACGGGCACATGATCTCGAACGACTAGCCAAGTTGGGTATATAGCAAGGACTAAATTGTATGATTAGTAATACACTCTACATCCAAGGTGAATTGAACTTACCTAATAAAACAGTGTTGACACCCAAAGGAACTCTACCGCCTTTCCACTCCTTCGTATTCAACCCAAAACTCACTGCCTGCGAGAAACTTTCTTGACCTCTCAGGATGCCCGAGAATCGACTCAATTCAGAGATATTATCTGTCTTAGTAGAAAGCAGATAATATAACCAATTTTGCAGAGCCTGGCGGGAGAATTCCCAAAGTATGAGAACGAAGAATCCTTCTACAAATCCAGAGTCTACCCAATCGTATGATGGAGGATTACGAGTGTATTTCTCCTGAATGACCCAAGCGTAAACCCACGCGATGATATGCCAGACGATGACGTAGTAGAAGGACCATGTAATACGCTTCTTTACGCTTATTTTTTGGTAGTCAAGGAACATGGAGATGATCTGAGAGGAGAAGAGAGTCGCGAATTGGACGACGAAACCTATAAGTGCTCGGGCCCGAACACCAAAGTAGTACGTTTGGAAGTTGCCGTTGTATTGGTTGAAGTAAGCAGCCCAGAATACGGGGAGGAGTAGCAGAATATCCTTCCTCTTACTTGCTTCCCAAAGCGCCTTCAGCTCGGCCTTGAACGACTTCTCGGCGCGGATAATGACCTTGCTTCCATCGGATCTTTGAACCTTTTCTGGTGGGGAGAGAGCCAGTGCTAGAGGTGCAGCTACGCATTGGAGAGCGATAAAGACTAGGTAGGTTTGATAACCGACTTTGCCCTTCTTTGTGGCGTTGGCGTTGTTGTTTAGTGCCAGAACAATTGCACCTCCAACAAGTGGGCCTCCAGTTCGAAACCAAAGCCAGATGTTCATGTATTTCCCTCTCTTCTCTGGCTCTGGATACCCCAAAGCAATAGCTCCCTCACTAGCCCAGAACAAGCCAGCCGAAATCCCGCACGCGACAGCCCCTACGAGAACGAACCAAACATTTCCGTATCGATTGTTGGTGTAGAGACCTGCGGAGTATATGGGGTAGCCCACAGCACCGAGTAAAAGGGTCCAAGCCAAACCAAGACGGTTTGCGATCGGTCCACCAAAAAGGCACAAAAATCCCATGAGAGCGAATACCAGCGCATTAGCTGCGTTGACGAGAAACGGTTCTTGTGCTCCACCGGCGCCCAAATTATTCATTGCATTCCAAAGTCCTGGGGCAGTGAAGCCAACACCGCCGATAACGAATGCGTTGAAGAAGGTCGAACGATACCATTTTCGCTTTTCTACCGTATGGTGAGAACTAGTAGGAAGGGATTGGTTCGTTTTGGAGATATCGAGAGGGGTGGTCCCGGTTGCAGGGAGCGTAATATCCTCTGACTCTGGGATTCGAAGGGTTGTCGGATCGGCCATCTTTACTCACGAAGCCTCGCAAGGGCCTAGGGCGTGAAAGCTGAACGGGTTCAAGCTGGGAAAAATGAAAACGAAACAGACTCGAGGAAACGCAAAGAAATCGATAAAGGATTCATGCATTTTCTTATAAGGATGATATCGGTTATCACTAGCATGCATCTCGGCAGACGGTAACCCAGGATGTGGCGTGAACCGTTGACCGCATTCTTGGCTATAATGACGAAAGCAGGCACTTTACCTATCAAGAGTAGAAGATCTAGCCGGGCGGAGGCCGATTTGCTAAAGAAATTCGCTAAGTATACTGCAAGAGGAAGGTGTTTAGAAGAATATGACCGAGATCAGAAAAGCTTCAGTTCGTCCTGAAAATTCAATGTCGCGTCCACAAAATATTCGAGATATGACCTTGGCATGAAAGATTTTGTTTCGATCGTTCTATCAAAGGCCAGGCAATTGCGAATAATGCTACGTTTTTCACGAAATGATGTCGCGAAGCGAATTGGCTGCCTCACGCCCATTAAACGAGCCCTGGCCTCTTGCACAACAACCCGTTATCCGATTCTAGAGCCAAGCTTAGGTTTTGTTGACAAAGGTATTGAGAGGAGATGTCGCCTCTGGCTAGTGAATAATGCTTTGACGTTACTAATTTGGGTACTTTAGTAGTTGATGGCGGTGACGCTGCGTGGGCTTTTCATCGCCTGAGAATGTTCCTTTTTCTAGGCACCTAGGGGATCTTGTTTCCAATGGAATGCGAGGTTCTGAGGACCATGGGTGAGGGCGAAAGACCCAGATTCAAAATTTCCTAGGTCTTGTGCAGATACGTGGCAGTGACATCGAGTACCGTTTCTAATATTTTAAGAGATCATTCAAGATTAACCACATCCCAAACACGGCCCAGCGAGAATGTAGGAGAGCTCATTACGCGCATTCAAAAAGAATGCTTCGACTTGTAGCTAAAAGGAATGCAAAGCTGGGTTGGTGGCGTGTTTAGGGGAAAATAATGGAGGGCCCAGGACTTCCTTCAGGTCATATCGGCAACGGGAACCATGAAACACTAGATTGTGCTTTGGGTAAGATGGAAGTGAAAAAGGCCTTTCGCAATCATGTAGATGTTCTGACGATCAAGCAATATCCCATAGCAAGATCGATCGAAATTACGTTTACCAATCCACCTATAAAAAAGTTAGTATCTTCTAGCAATTAAGTTTCTCGTGAACGGCTACCTATGAATACGTAGTGGAGGTATATTCGTCAATTGGAAGATTGAAGTGTTCGGCATGAAATCGAGGAGTTGCATGTGGGAGGTCAAAAGAAGAGTGCATATATATTGCTTCCTGCGCGTTCGTCTGCCGATATCGGTAGCTTATTAGACCGAAACTTTGGACCAAGAAACCTTTCTCGCAGGTTCTAGGTCAGGGAAGCCGGGAATCCAAGGGGTAAGTGGATGAGATCCTTGCTGTAATACTCAGCCTGAATTATATCACAACGTTTGAATTCTTTCTTTCATTTTTTCAATACCAATTCAGTATAACCTGCTATTTCTTCTATTCAGGGTTAGTTCGGCATATCCATTCGCTATTCGGGTGCGCCGGTCTAATTAGATTAAAACTACGACTAATCGATGCAAGTCTTATAGCTATGCTTCCGCATCATCATCGGTAAGGCATTGTCACTACATCTTATCCCAATATTCAATAATGGGTTATATAGTGCAAGTGTCTAACGAGATATCGTCATTTCTTAACATATCTCATGTGATCTCTAAGCAGAGAAAGGCCAACCATTATATCCAATCCTCAGAGTTTCGTCTTTTTCGATCTCCTCAGCCTTAGCTAGAAGTTCATCCACATCCCAATTTACCCAAACCAAGCGACCATTGAGGAACTTGGTCTTTTCCTGAGACAACCACACCAAGAAGTGAGCTGGTAATTGAACTACAAGGAAGAACATACGTTAGCAAATTCAATCTTTCGTGTGCTGTACTTCAAATAAGAGATATTCCATACTTCTATCCATGGGAAACAATTTAGGATCCGCACCCGATGATCGAAAGATACTCGTGTCAACCATTCCCGGATGTACAGCAGCGAAAAATATATCCGGGTTCTCCACCGCAAGGTACTCAATCACCTTAGCTTGAGCCAACTTGGACGTCAGATATCCCGAAAGTCCAGCCGTCGCTGTAGTAGGCATAGCTATTGCACCCGAAGCGATAGAGTATACGGCAGCACTGGGCGACGCATTCGGGAAGAATGCTCCTGCTGCAATGACGACGGATTTCACGTTGGTCTAATTCTTAATCAGCTTCCTCCTCGCGCATTATCGTCTCTCCTTTGGTCGAGGAATACCTCATAATTTTGCCAATACTCGGCTAAGTTAGCTTGAGCGGCAGATGCAACCTTTGAAACGTATCCAGCATTGAGGATTAGTATGTCCCATTTTCCTATCGCCTGAGCTACTTTCTTGACAGCTGCATCATCTACGACGTCAACGAAGAAGACCGAAGATGAGGTTGAAGTGTTCGAGATCAGTTTTTGGGTCTCTAGGAGATTGCACTCCGTTCGTCCAAGAAGGGCGATGTGTTTGGCTCCAGCTGCGGCGAACGCAACTGCAGTCTCTCGGCCGATACCGCTTCCCTGGAACTAAATGAGTACTGATCCATTGAACAACCTTCCGGTGTACATAAATGACTTACTGCTCCAGTTATTACAACAGTCTTGCCCGCTTGACTGAGTTCTGGTCGCGTGGGATCAATAGCAGGGTAGGTATCATTGTGCCAAGTAGCTGTAGGCGAAGGAAATAGAGGCTGCATAGTGAAAGATTCGAAGTGGCACTTATTTAGAAAAAAGCAAAGGTATCAGTAAATAAAGCGCGAAACATCTACAGGAACAAGAAAATATTTAGGATGAGATGCTTTAAATACATAAATGCATCTCGCGCTTCAAACACCTCCCCGAATTCCAAGGAGCATTAAATCGCCCCATATTTCTGAGTCGTGCAGTAGAACATACCCCATCAACTCTATGCGATTGAGATAAACGGTGTGATAAACGGTGTGTTCATGTCCTCCAATATGCGAGTTGGAAGGATCACTAAACCGTAAATGGTCCTAGACACGTGGGAATAGTGGTTCGTTTCAGTCGGTGTACAGATCACCCTGCATAACCAACAATCCTTGACCTTGTAAAGGTAAATTGGTGAGGTAATGTTTTAGCTAACCATAATCGGTCGATACTGACCACTTATGTTCCATGAATACCTCATACAAAATGAACCTTCCCGGTAAGAGCTAAACGTTTTCTTGTATTCATCGCTTTCATAGTATGTTGTACTTATCCGTCCCTGACTGCCTTCACCTTGTTTTCACCACAATCTTACACTTGTAGAAATTCAAGGATGCATGCCTGCCTCCCTACTGAAATCAAGTAATAATATATAAGATGTTTCTACGGATGGCGCGCTTCCTATCTATCGTGCGTATGGATCGTTTCCGGCATCATTATATTTTCTACAGCCTGTATTTATTGGCTCTATATAGCTAGGGATATCAGGTGCTTCCAATACGACATACGACATACGCCCTACTCCATGATCTAGCTCGGCTGCCACAGATGTTCGTTTAGTATACCGCCTTGGTACGCTAGGCTAGGATCCTACAGTGAACAATTACACAGTAAGGCCTCCTTTAAAATAAGCATAAACATTATATCTATTTTAAGCTGAATAGCTTCTAAATCCTGCTTAGATTAGGTGTTTTACTTATGTAAACGAGGTGTTTCAGAGTAGCAGACAGGAATAGCAAGGGGTTTCTAAAACACGCCAAAAAACAATATTTTACGGGGTGTTTCATACCCTGTTTCCCGTAGGATTCTAATCCGTTTAACAGGCTGCTGTAACGGCCTACTATCTTGGTAAACGTCCGCTCTAATTAGACCAACCTATCGCTAATTATAGCTCATGGGCATTTAATTATGAATACCACATAGGGCTACCCACTTGGATCAAGGGGAGAGCTTGATGCATCACTGGGATATAGTACATTTATCTTGTGGGTTTAAAGCATGTAAATGTAATTCCTTCTGATCTAGAAAGATGCATTAATCTTTTCTCGGCCCACATTGTGCTTGTATTACATACACAGCGATCCAAGAGACACGCTTGCCTTCACAGACACGAGGCTCACTAATACGAATGAAAGCAATTATCTCATTATATTTTATCACATAAAATAATCCATTTCAACCATGTCCTTCCCTAGATTCCTTATCCGATAACCAATTTTCCATCTTGAACCATATTCCCACGTTCCTTCATCCCACTATTGATCCCCTAGAAGCCATAATCAGCCACGTAGTCATAACTCAGAATCACAACCCTTCCACATACCTTTCCCAATCAACAGAAGCAGTAAGCGTTACCGTTCTGATAACTGCAGCAACCCGCTGCACCACATTTGGAAGAAGGGTCAAAGAAGCCCCGGCTGTTGCAGACCATAACGTACTCTGCGTTTCCAGAGCATCCGTATTCACCAGGCGTACAGGCAGTGGTAAGGCCTGCGATGGTTGCGAGGGCGAGGGTGGTGAATGCGAAGCGCATGGTTGGTGGAGGGGATTGAATTGAGTTGGTAGGTTGGTAGATAGAAGTGGTGATGATGGATGTAGGATACTCCTCGAGGTACTTATGACCTTTTATACTTCGCCATGGATCATTTGTCCTTCAGTAAGACTATTATTTTAAGGCTTAGCATTCTCTTCGAGGATTGAGATGCGAGGGTGAGGTTGAATAATCATGAGAGCAATATTGCTTTCCCCACTTATCCCCGAAGTACCATGCCAATGATCAATTTTGTTGGTTCTAGGCTTCTCTCAAATAGCTATGTAGTTTTCGCCAAGTCGCTTCCCTTCCCAAAAAATAGAGTTTTCGTTAGGGTTTGTCCTTATTTGGATGTTGTCAGCTTATGAAGGATCGCATCTCACGTGGGATTGATTAGCTTCGGGCCGGCCCTTTGGATCCTTATTTTGATGCCGGTTTGGGATAATAAAAGAGGAAGTGATACTACGTGGATTTCTGTTGAATTAGATATCGCAATGATCTCCACATTGTTTACATGATTGGGGCTAGATATTACTCTCTCGCCTATAATTGACTCTATTCGTACCTCGCAACCTTGCATGCATTTATTCATCGAGCACTTTCAAATTATCATAGATCTTTAAGGTCATTGTATTGGAATAGAGTCAAATTCTTTTTTTCTATGTAATCATATTCATCTGCAAGAGTGAAGATGAGATACCTTTCCCTTTCTAAGGGCGAGCAGTCCAGTCAATCTTTCCAAAATATATACACAGGAAAACCCCGCTATACTCGAGAAAACAAGAACTCCCTTCAAATGAGCTAAAAGAACCTCAACTCCAATCGAGAAGTATAGCAATTTACAAATAAAATAGACATTCCCAAAGAAACATAAAAAAAAACTTACACAGAAACTCCCCAACGATATGCAAAAAAGTACTCCCAATCATGACCATGTCGCATTTCTCACAAAAAACACCACCAACGCCACAACCAACAAAACAAAAAGCATAAACCCACAGCACCCAGAACCGCCACTTTCTCTCGCCCTCCGTCCCGATACTTCCCCAATAACGGGCCTTGGCGCAAAAGTACCGTATTGAGGACTCTGAATTGGGCTTCGAGGAGAATATCCGTACGGATTTTGCGGTGGACTACGAACTGCATAACCATAGGGATTCAGTGTTGGGCTACGAGTCGCATAGTTATAATATACGGCCTGAGTTTGGGCCAAGTTCGGATTCCGCAATATCCGCGTCTGCTGTGGATACGTCGAACCGGATTCCAAAGTCCTAAGTAAAGCCGACTTGTATTGCTGTGAATCAGACGCTAATGGCCGAGAGGCATATTGGGAAGAGGCGGGGTGTGATCCTCCATCCCAGGAGACTCTTGATGATGGGATCCTGATTTGAGATGGAGATCCAACTAGACCGGTACGTAGCGGTACATTCGAAAGATCAACGTAGAGTAGTAACCGTTGATAGGATTCCGAGGTGAGTTTCCGAACTCCAAATTGTCGCAATGCCTTTACCGGACAAACTCTTACTGTTTCGATATTTACGTAGCTGATAGCTCGCATGTGTTCTCCGATTAAATGTAAGACGAGTCCATTGTCGGGGTGTGGAGGGCTGGGGAATATGGGTATGTATTTGAGTCGGACCGTCCTGTTCTGCGCGTGACGACTTTCTAGAGATTCGCCTCCAAATGAAGTAACCTGTGAATATGTCTTCAGTACAAAATCGCAATCAAAGAGAGATCGCATCGAGACTTACGATGCAAATAGCTGCCTTGGTCCCAGTATAGTCCTTCCTCAGCACAACGACCGGATGGTTATAACAACCATCCGGCAAACTCCCCAAGCCATCTAAATCCTCATCCGACGAATCCAAAAGGTCATCTTTAGGCTTCAACCAACAAATGCTGCCCTCCTCGCACCGAAAGCTGACGTCGTTAGAGAAAGCGCGGGGATATTGCCTATTCCGCGAGCGGCGGGATTTCCTCATAGCTTGTATTCAGCCCCTCCAGGGCATCTGGGTACAAGGAGGATAGAAAAGAACGTAAGCTTAAGCTATTTAGTGCGTCACTGAATATTAAGAAGCTAGAAAATACATGCTGGGCCTCGTGCTTTTGATGATGGCGGGGTAAGGCGATGGGTGGCACAGATCATGACCAATCAGTTCCTGACAACTGGCGTGCAGAAAGTCGCTCACGCTTCATTAAAATAATTTCATTACTTGAGGTATTTCGCTGGCAGTGTGGTCGTTATTGGTTCGCGCTTTAGGTTCGTGATTTGGATTCATGTATTGTATGTGAAGAAAACGTCGTGTTTGAATGTTGGCCATGCAGTCATGATATTTGCCCGAAGACGCCTGCATGCCTAAGGGTCTACTGTGCCTCGTGCAGCTAGATTATGCGACAGGCATTTCTGCTCTCCACAAGTTTTCCACCTTTATTCCCAGTGAAAGTTGATGTGCATGCATCTTTCGCTATCCTGAAAAATCTGCAACCTTCTCCATACTGGTTAGCATGCATAATTTGCCTATATTTGTATGTGTCAATTTTAAAAGGCCTACCCACACCGTTGCAGAAAGCCCAACACCACTAAGAACCAAAGGAAGGACGCTAGAGAAAACGGGGCCCCATTGGAGGAGTTTCTGCGGGGGAAAATACTAGCACTCGCGACGGATGATGTGGCTGGGCAGCATGTAAATTTAGAGATGAAGAACGTCACCTTGAGTATCTTGTCTGTATTCTTTTTTGCCCTGGAATACTCATTTGCGTTGCTTCGCTACTGGAGCCGATTCCGTTTCCACTCCCGTGATGATTGGCTGCATGCGTACCTGGAAGCAAGAAGCTCCCTTGCATACACAGCACGAATTCCAGGGTAGAAGAAGCTGTGCCTTTCACCAGGCGAAGCACCTTCTCCTTGGGGAAAGTAGCTGACAACAGATCATTACTTCAACGGGATCTAAGTCCGCTCTGCTCGCTGCATGAACGCAGGGCATGATGTAATAGAGAGAATTCAAAGTCAATTCCTCGGCTATGCCAGGCACCCCATGCCGGATTGGCTGAATAACCTGGCCGTTGTTGGCAGCACGTGCCAGGCATCTAATAAGGTTTCCCCGCATTCCTTGACCTCCTCGTCCCGTTACCAAGGCGGGATCACCGCTCTCGGCATCATTTCCGTTCATTATTGATCTTCATGTGCCCCGGCTCAATCCTACCCCGAGCAACTTGCATTTTAAAGGAGAGCTGTGCTGCTGTCCCCACAATGTCTCTCCATTGGACGGACGGTGAGAGGTGCCTGTACTTCGTCAATAGCTCTCAGGATGCTTCACTCCGTAAGTTCAGAGCAGTGAAGATGAATTAAATAGCACTGACACTTCCCAAGATCACAGCCAAGTCCATCCTAGCGACGACGCTGCTCACGGCAGCGACTTTCGCGCTCCCCAAGGATCGTACCGATGCTTCATTCGATGCTGTCGTTGATCGAGGAACTTTCCAAAATCCATCCGCCCAAGTCAGGCCCAAGTTCCGATATTGGATTCCGGATGCTTCAGTCGACCCAGAAGTTGTCGCTCAGGATGTTCGCAATGCTAAAGCCGTCGGTGCGGGAGGTCTCGAGCTATTAGGATATTACCTCTATGGCGGACCGCCATCTAATGGAGCGGGACGAGGCACCTTTGCACCTGTAGACTGGACTAAGTATGGGTTTGGAACGGAAGCTTGGTGTAAGCGAACCTTGTTGATTTGGCTTCATACTCATGACTCACGCCATCATAGACGATGTTTTCAAAAACTTTGCTCAGGCCCACAAGGATAACGATCTTATCATGGACTTTGCACTTGGACCTAACCAAGGAACTGGAGTTCCCGCGGAAATGGACAGTGATGGCCTGATGTGGGACCT
Source organism: Rhytidhysteron rufulum CBS 306.38 (assembly GCA_000467735.1). Lineage (NCBI taxonomy): Eukaryota > Fungi > Ascomycota > Dothideomycetes > Hysteriales > Hysteriaceae > Rhytidhysteron > Rhytidhysteron rufulum. The sequence goes on from AJFL01002568.1 coordinate 102,133, forward strand.
AACTGCATACAACGTCTCTGTTCCAATCGGGGGCTCGTTCGATGACGTTCTACCCGGCTGGGGAATCGGCAAACTACAAGCTGCAGTGACCGGAACGACCCTTTCATCGCAGGGTTTCACGACCAAGGATGCCCCAGGGGGGTTGTTTGGAGATCTCCCATTGAATCGCACCCAGATCGTGTTATCGGCATCAAGCCTGAATGATGTAACGGACCAAGTTGACGATCAAGGCCATTTGAAGGTCGATTTCTCCTCAACGAATACGACAGGCCTCAACCATACGATCTTTGCCATTTACCTAATCAACTCAAGGTATCGCGCCCAATCTCCTGCTACTGACCTGAAAGGACCACAGACAGTTGCAGATGACTTCATCCATAACGGGTCTTGGGCAGTAGACCATTTCTCTTCACTTGGCGCTAAAGTAACGACCGATTTTTGGGAGAAATACATCCTTCAGAATGGCACCAAGGAACTCTTAGGAGTTGTCGGAAACTATGCCTGGGAAGATAGTGTGGAAATTCAAGCGAATGTCTTTTGGACAAAGGAGTTCGCAACTCTCTTCCAAGAAGAAAAAGGATATTCGATCAACAAGTGGCTCCCTCTTCTATTCCATCGAAATGGCCATTATAAAAACTCCAACCCTCCGGTTTGGTGGGTCACTGATGAAGCAGACCAAGGAAACAAGTATATTGCGGACTACCGAGATATATTGGCTATCGGATATCGCGAGTACGAAACGGCATTGAGTGAATGGGCTAGAAAGTATTTGGATGTCCAATTTTCCGCTCAGATCTCCTACAACCTTCCCATGGATATGCTTGCGAATATTCCGACCGTTGACGCACCCGAAACCGAGTCGCTCGACTTCAGTGACCTGATTGATGGCTACCGTCAATATAGTGGACCTGCGAACCTTGCGCGGAGAAGAATTATCTCATCCGAGTGCGGAGCTGTACGTGGAGAAGGCACTACTCAAGTCTTACCGGAGATCCTTTGGAAGGTTAAACGCTCCTATGCCGGATCAGTGAACCAGTTCGTTTTTCACGGCATGCCATACTCCGGGCAATATGGGAACACCACCTGGCCGGTGTGGTCGACCTTCAACTACCTATACTCCGCCATGCATGGTCCACATGAGCCAGCCTGGGAGTTCTACCGTGACCAGTTCGACTACATAGCACGTAATAACTGGGTGTGGCAAACGGGAATGCCGAAGATGGATGTAGCATTCTGGCAAAAGATTAGCACGTATCCCGGACACATTCAATTGAGGACCTACGAGCCCACCGACTTGGAAAAGGCAGGCTACTCATATGAGTACCTAAGCCCCGATAATCTGGATCTTCCTTCAGCTCGTGTGATTGACGGTGTCCTTGCACCTGATGCCCAAGGATTTAAAGCTTTCGTTGTAAGAGCTAATGATTCTTTAACTGCAGATGGCGTTACGAAAATTGCGGAATTTGCCAAAGCTGGGCTTCCGATCATTTTTGCCGGAGGTGTTCCCTCATCTTACATTGGCACCGTCGACCCGGCTGCTTTAGCATCATCGAAGAGGGCTCTCAGTGACATCCAGAGTCTTCCAAACGTCCACGTAACTTCTTCATATCTGTTAGCTCCGACCCTTGCCATGATTGGTATTCAACCTTTGACTCAAGTCAATACCAATGCCTCTTGGTACACATACTGGCGCACTGACCCAACTACAAATTCGTCCTTCATCTTCATCTATAACGACGCCATGTATACTCCCCGGGGCGAAGGTCTTTCAGAAGGAAACGTCACGTTCCAATCCATCGGGACGCCGTACGAATACAACGCCTGGACGGGCGAGCAAACCCCTATCACGACCTACACCCAAACCAACACTAACACTACGATTCCCATCACCCTTGCCGGAAACCAATCCACCATCGTAGCCTTCCATCCCACAGACCTTAACGTTACCGCAACCCCGACCCGCAAAGCAACTACCGCCCTTCCAGCATTCAACCTTACCAACTGGAACCTGACGGCAGAACACTGGGATCCCCCAGATAACCTCTACAACATCACAGGAGGAGCCAAGAAAACCAACACGACGCACATCCTCCCCACCCTCGTCCCCTGGATCGAAATACCCGGTCTCCAAAACGTGTCAGGTCGTGGATACTACCGCACCACATTCACCTGGCCGCCCACCAACCTCGCAAACAGCACTAAACCGGACGGCGCAATCCTCGATTTCGGCTACATATACCACACCCTCCGTGCCTCATTAAACGGAAACCGCCTTCCGCCTCTCGATGTCACGGACGCAAAGGCAGATGTCAAGGAGTGGTTAGTAGAAGGCGAGAACGTTGTTGAAGCTATTGTGGCAACGCCGTTAGGTAATATGCTGAGGACTATATGGGATAAGATTGAGTCAAATGCGGAGGGTCCTACGAGTCCGGATTCGGATGCTTTTGCGTTGCAGACGGTTGGGAAGTATGGGTTGAGGGGAACTGTGTGGGTGAGACCGTATTCGTATGTGGAAGATGGGGGTGGGGTGTGAGTGATTATTAGGAGTTTAATGGAGCTGCGATTGGGATGGATGCATATATGTATGAAGTATATGATATTGGAGTAATGTAATGAACGTCGTATCTCCGGGGGGGTACTTCAAAACTATGTCACGTGTTTAGCTCAAGCATCCTCCATCCATCATGGTACTCAGTCCAACGTCTTCTGCTACCCACTCGCCAAACCCCCTTTTGAACAATCCTCCGTTGATACGAGCTCCCTCATAGCCACCTTCCTATTCCAAACGGCAAGCAGAATTTGCAAACAGGACTCGGAAACTACGAAAGGCGATTAGTCTTGGCATCAAGCGGGGTGGAGTAATCAACCTCCATCTCATATCCCACCGATCCCTCCAATAACCAAGAAGCCCGACAGCAAGAAATTCATCCCCTAAACCTTTCTAACAGCCCACCCCAACCCCAAATACCCATTCCTCGCCAACCCCCTCCCACCAGTCCCATAAACCGCCTCCCTCCCCCTAACCCTCCCTTCCACCACTTCACCCCCACATATCCCACCCACCTCCAAAAATAAAAACCCCATCCCCTCCACCACCTTTACAATCTCGTCTAAACTCAACTGCACAAACGGGGCAGACCCATAAAGCAACGGTCCGAAATTAACCCAGACACCACCGGGGGCCAGAACGCGATGGATGGTTTCGAAGTAGCTGATTAGGTTCCGCGCTGTGTCGATGAAGAAATGGGTTATGAGGAGGTGGTAGTAAGAGGTGTGGGTGGCGGGGAGAAGCGTGAAATCGCCTTCGTGGAGGAGGTGGGGGTAGAGGGGGGAGATGTCGGGGATGGGGAGGGAGTGGTAGAGGTTGCTGTTATTTAGGTGGTTAGATAGGGAGTTTGTGTAAGGATGGAGGAGGTGGGTTTTGTGGGGGGTTGCGTGGAGGAGGCGGTAGGGGAGGATCATGTAGGTTGAGTATTCGTTTAGGGTGATGTCGAAGCCTATGTATTCATATCAGCTATATTCCACATCCACTTACGTATCTTCACTTCTATCGTCTAAACGAACCCGAGGAATCAGATTTAGGAGACTTACCACCCAACCCATAAACCTCCAACCCCAACCTCCCCAACCCAGCCCCAGGAATCAGAACCCTAACATCCTCCCCTCCCCTCTCTTCCCTAGGAAGAAGCTTCGATACAGTATCAAGCACACACTCAAACCCAGCCTCTCGCTCATATAACCCCTCCTCCGACCAATCCCTCACATAATGTTTCAACGCCTGCTCCACACTGACTTTATCCGGGCCCTTACCCTCCGCTTCTTGGGTCTTTATGAACTGTTCCAATTCCCCGGGTGAAATATTGTAGTACTCTAGGCCGTTGGTCACGATGGCGTTACACAGGATTTGGTTCTCAGCTACGAGGGTTGAGAGGTGGTTGAGTTTTTGTTTATAGCTGATGGTGGTTTCGAGCATCTATTTGGTAATCCTAAGGTTTAGACTATGAAAGGAAAGAGGACGAGAAAGAGATAAAGGCGGGTTTGGGCTTTGGGGACAATTACGTACAGCTTTTTGCTTCTTACTAACGTGAGTATAGAGGTTTCGCCACCGGTTCAACTCCGCCAATTGCGAGTCTTGGTATTTCTGGAAGCCGTATAGAGCTTCTAAGAGACGGTGGCGTGAGTGATGGTGATTCCATTTTCCGGTGTTTCTTTGTAGACGAGTGAGCAGATTTTCTTTTTCTTCTGCTTCGCGGGGGTGTGGGAGGGGTGGTTGGAAGTGGGTTAAGATTGTTTGGTGGATTTTGAGTATGGGCATGGGTTCGGTGGCTAGGAATGGTTAGGGATTGATGATATGTTGTATGGGAATCGTTATCGAGGGGGGTTTTGTGTTAGGTTGGGAAGGTTTGGACTCACTGGGCTTCTTTTGTGGAAGTGCTTCTTTGAACGGGCTTTGGTTTCTTGGAGATAGGGTATTTGTATCTTTAGAGCAATGTCCAAATGAAGAAGTTACGATAATCGCAACCAAGAGAAAGGAAACGAAACGAAATGAACAAGCCATCACGCCTCGTTTTAGAATACCTCGTAAGTATTCCTCAGACCGCAGGCGAAGCAATGAGACTGGTATATATCATATGTCTGGACCCTCCAGCTCAGTCCTTCTCAAACAACCCAATAACCACCTGTCCTTTAAGCTCTTAACCTTACTATATATGACTTTTGCATACCTCTGAGACCCGGCCTCGGAATCCAATCGAAATGCTTTCACCTCGCACCACGGCCTTTGAAATGATCGCACTTCGAGTACCTTGATGACCACCAAGCAAATGCCAATACCGCCCGCCCTCATAACCAAGCATCCGGTTTCTTGGCCACGGCAACATCACACCGTATGAGATACGGAATCCCACTTCTGAGGTATTTCTTCCTAAGCAACTATAATTAACACAATGCCATTGGATCATACCCTCGGTCTCAATTTCCTAAAAGAAGTTTTCGCGGGTTGGAAAATCTTGATATATCCCGCTGCAGGAACGGGTGTCCCGTGTTTGGTGGATATATAAAGGTGTCTCTTCGGATCGCTGTCATCTAGAGCTACAAGCTTGAACTCATCTATCAATCTTTTGGTTCTTCGAAGTGGCTTACCCTTCCGTGTCCCAAAATGAAGTTCACCACCTTCATCCTTATGGCGTTCACCAGCCACGCCCTATCCCAATCTCTCCCTCCCTCTCCCACAAACTCCTATGGCTGCGAACCACATGAAGATCACTGGTATGTTCCCCTTCTCCCATCCCCCCCTCACCCACCCCCAAAAACCCAAACTCACAAACGCGCCCAGGCACTGCGATGGCCCAATCACCGCGACCACGGCCTCAGCCACCGCACTCCCATCCACCGGCCCGATAACCTCCGCGGCCGCCTCTTCCACCTTACTATCCTCCACCCTCGCATCCTGCGAACCCCACAACGACCACTGGCACTGTCCATCCGGGGTCTCAAAACCCACGACACCGCCTCCTCAGTCTACTATCACTAGCATTACTACTGGAAGTGATGCAGCCAGTGATACCGTAACGGCGGGCTCAGCATCTTGTGAACCACATAACGATCATTGGCATTGTCCGTCTGGTGTTTCGGCTCCGACGACGCTGCCTGCGCAGTCGACGACCGTGGATGGGTCTGGCGCGAGCGCGAGTGCGTCAGGCACTGCGGCGGCAGAGGAGAGTCAAGGGGCGGCGGGGAGGTTGGGCGTTGCGCCACTAGTGGCTGTGGGCGCGGGTGTGGTTTGGGGGGTTGTGTTGTGAGGCGGATTGAGCTGGAAGGGGGAAGGTTAGAATATGTTTTAGGGGTTGATTTTATTTGGTGTGAATCGATATTGGAATACTTACCCTAGGACTTGTAGATTCGGGTATATACTGTACCTTTTGGAAACCGACGAGAGGTGTCAAGTTGATGATGATGTATCCATCTTCTACCGTTCGGATGTATGCAAGTTATTCAATCTGCCCACCCAATCGAAGCCTGGTATTTCAGGGTCGAGGATTTGGTTCGTATCGTGGTTGAGTACTTTAATAGAAGCTTTTCGTCTTCGGTTTATGAATTCGCCATACCGATCGCTCCGTCTTGCCTCCATGTGTCTCTCTGGTAGTAAAAGTTCATAATATAATTACTAATTTATGGATTAGAAAGAAGTCATGCAATCTATCGCCGACAATCTCACGCAACAAAACCCACAAAAACCCGCATCAAAAAGGCAAACCGAGCATATACTCGAAAGACAAGACCGCACAAAGCGCATAAATATGCATCATAAAAATACTCTAGTAAAGGAAATGACGCTAAGTATATATAAACCGAAACCGAAACCTGATACCTATACGTTGCTTGATGAAACTCCTTCTACAAGTCTAACGGTGACTTAGTCTTCAATAGCTGATTCCCGGATATCTGCTGGATGCGCAAATGCACTCTCTGTTTCTACTTTATCCACTCTTTCTCTTGGTACGAAGAACATTTGTAATATACCAACTACGGCTACGACGGCACAGCTGAACCAGCCAGCTGCGGAACCTCCTACGGAATATGCGATTCCTGCGAGAGGCGGGCTCACGGTTCTTGCTAAGCAACAGGCCGCCATGGCTAATCCGTTGACCTTGCCTAGAACCTTGGAGCTGGGTGTGGCGTTTTTCAGGAGGATGAGCCCACATGGGCATGCGATGATGCCGAAGAAGTTTTGGAGGATCAGAGTGCCGTAAATACCGACGTCTCGGACACCTTCTGGTACTGCAGTGAGGAAGGGCATGATGAGGTAGGAGGTGGGATAGAGGACGATCATGGAGATGAAGGAATACCATACCCCGATCTTTTCGACGAAGACAGGGAAGATGAGGGCTTGGATTAGCAAGGCTAGAACGCCGTTGACTGCCATGTAGACGCCAACGTCATGGACGGTGTAGCCGAGACCGCCGTGCAGGTCGATCCCGACTGCTTTGGGCTTGTCGAGCATGTAGGTAGGGAGAAGAGTGGCGAAAGCCATTTGATGGTAGGCGATGAGGACGAGGGCGACGGTGAGCATTATGACGGTGTAGTTGAAAGCCTTGCGGTTTTCGGGGAGAACCGGGGGACGGACTTCTTGGGGCAGTTTGATCGAGTGGAGCGTCCCGAAAGATGAACGGCGGAGGTCAAAGTGCTGGTCAAAGGGAACGGGGAGACCGTCCTCCATGAAGGATGCACGCTTACGGACTGAACGGGCGGCCTCGCTGATGGAGCGGGTGCGGCTAACAGAGACATCTCGGTGGGGAATGGACAGGCGACGGGATCCTCGTCGAAGAGGCGTACGTTCGTCGATGATGTCATCATGTTCAAGGGCTCGACTCTCTTTGATAGCTGGGTTCGTTTCCTCGAGGAAGATGATGCCCTGGAGGATGGCGAGAGCAATGACGGCCATGGATACGATGTTTGGAAGCAGATATGGGTATCTACCGAAGAGGCCATCCTTGGGGAAGATGGACGGGTAGAAGGTGGCGGGTTGGGCAAGAAAGCCTCCCATTGCAGAGCCGATAATAGATCCCAAGAACCAAACGAATGGCTGGGTCGCAAATGCTTTCGCTGTACTGCAGTGTAAGTATTGGTGCGACAACTGTGTGGGGGCACGTGAACTGACGCTCATGTTCGGGTACTTTGACCATCTCCGCAACCATCGTTTGCATCACCGCCACATTGCCGTTCAGAGCGCCTCCGATGAAGCGGGCAAGCAAAGCAACCCAGTACTGCTTCGCAAGGCCAAAGATGAGGCAGCTCAATGCGACGCCGGCAAGGCCTATCAGCACGACAGGCTTACGCCCATAGCGGTCGGAGATGATGCCCCATCCGGTCGCAGTAATGGCTTCGGCGACCGCATAAGCAGAAACAAGCAAACCGGCATAAAACCCCGCATCGCTGTCATCACCATTGTGAAGGTCGGTGGCCATCACATAGGTGTATGCCAGGATAGAATTGAAGGCAATGGGCTCTGAAAAGCGACATATTGCTGCCTAAGGTTAGCCATCGCCACTGACCCGCCTTGCGCAGAATTTTCATGGGGGCGACAAACCGAGGATGGTGAGCTGTTTGGTGGGGAAGGCGAGATCATCTCGTGCCGGAGCAGCAGGCATGATCAATTGGCAGAGGAAAAGGTGGTGGTGGTCCTCTGGTGTTGGTGAGAGATGCCTGGGGTGACGGGTTAAATGAGTGGTGAGAGAGCTGGAGCGAAGCTTGAGAGAGCTCTACGGGCTTAGACGGTCCGGCGAACCGAAACGAGCAACGCGGCTTAGTAACGGGATGTGGGACAAATGCGTCTCAGATGCTTGCAATACGGAGGGGTACAATCCTACTCTACCAGTAGCTCTATTGCTCTCCCTCCAGCTCCATACAATTTTCCGATTTGGACATGGCTGGCGGCACTCCGCAATGGAGAATATTAGGTACGCACTGACTGGAGGGCCAGCCACCAGCGCCAGATTGCGATCAAGGCCACCGCTGACTCGTGCATATAAGCGACTTGAGCTGCCGCGTCCACCGCTTGCACGGGCTCTGGCGATGGCTGGTGGCTGCATCATCCACATCACTAGCCTCGTGGTTGGTGGGAAGAGTAGTTCGAAGCCGTTTGGTTTTGAATATAGACCGCGATTCGCTATAATTCCGCCCAGCACCATTCAAGAAGGGGGAGGCATGAAGAGCAAACACGTGACGTCATCTATTTTTGGCCCTTTCCTGTGGAGATGGAGACAAGCATAGGGATGTTCGTGCATGATGCAGACCCCATGTTAAGAGGATAAGTTAGGAGCCGTCCGTCTGAACAAGAAGTGGAGGTGCTGCTGGCCTGGTGCAGATGCCGATTCTCCCCGTCGGAGAAATTCCTTCGTTCATCTGGTGATGCGAATCATACGATGTCCATTATGCTGCACGATAAGATCAAGATCAGATAAGACAAATGCAGCCGGAAGTTGGAGCACCTGGTTTGCCGTCATGTCCAACTTATAATTGACACCTGCCTCCTGGGACATGGAGAAATACGTACCATGGAAACAAAAATCCAGCACATCGGTATTTTGGCTTCTATTGTTACTGATCTATGTCTTTATACGTAGATCCGCGATCGGCTTTCACTTCTCCGCCGTTCCCCGATCTACGACCACTCATGCCGGATTATAATCCGCTGGAGATCACCAATTCCCGAGGCCATTTTACATATGCGTCTTAAAGACTGCCATATCATAATATTTTTCTTCATCTAAAAATTCGTCCCTTCAATATCCGTTCTACCTAGGTCGATATTCGTCATTACCCCGCTCCCTTAGCTATGCCCTCGGTTACTAAGCACGCGCGTGAAGCGTATAAACCACGTCTATATCCAATTGCAAAATGTATATTATGCGGACATATCGAAGTCCTCCAATTGGACGAACACAACACTACTTTGTCAATCTTGATACGGCATCTATGAAGGTGGAAGTCCACCTAGGTCAAAGCAGCTCTCGTGACACCATCTGAGGAGATTGATCAAAATCCTATATCGCACCTTCACGCACAGAATCCAACCATGTCGTCCAACGAACCTCCAAATAATGATTACGATCTCTCCACGCCTATCACCGCCAAGTCCGGTCTTCGCCAAGGTCTAACTTCCTACGGCGATGCCCACTTCTCCCTCTTCCTTCGCAAAGCCTTCATCAAAGCTCTCGGCTACTCCGAAGATGCTCTCTCAAAACCCATCATTGGTATTATCAACACCTATTCGAGCTTCAATCCCTGCCACGCCAATGTCCCTCAACTCATCGAGGCTACAAAACGCGGCATCTTACTTAATGGCGGTCTACCAATCGACTTCCCAACCATAAGCATCCATGAGAGCTTTGCGTATCCCACGAGTATGTTTTTGAGGAACCTGATGAGTATGGATACGGAGGAGATGATCAAGGCACAGCCGGTTGATGCTTGTATCATGATTGGAGGTTGCGATAAGACGGTTCCAGCGCAACTCATGGGAGGTATATCTGCTAATAAGCCAGTTCTACCATTGATCACTGGACCGATGATGCCTGGAAGTCATAGAGGAAAGAGACTAGGAGCTTGTACTGATTGTCGAAACAACTGGGCTGCATATCGAGCAGGGCAAATTGATATGGAAGATATATCGGAAATCAACGGAGAATTAGCACCCACCGTATGTGAATCACCATGCCCTCGTAGCTTCCAATCACTCACCAAACCCTTAGGCTGGAACATGCGGTGTGATGGGCACCGCAAGCACTATGGGCTGCATAACCTCCGCCTTAGGCCTCATGCCCCCCAAAGGTGCCTCCGCCCCAGCCGTGTCCTCCACACGTCTCCGCATCGCCGAAGAAACCGGTGGACTCGCCGTAAAAGCCGCTCAAGAAAAGACACTCCCCCAAGATTTCCTAACCAAAGAATCCTTTCTCAACGCTATTACCGTCCTCCAAGCCATAGGCGGTTCCACCAATGCCATCGTCCATCTTCTCGCGATAATAAACCGACACCCCACCCTCAGTGGCAGCATAACACTCAGCACATTCGACGAAATCGGCCGCACGACTCCTCTACTGATCGACCTCAAGCCAAGTGGCGATAACTACATGACAGATTTCCACAACGCAGGCGGTATGCTCGCGTTGCTTCACACCCTGCGCCCACTCCTCCACCTAAACGCAAAAACTGTATCCGGACAAACGCTGGGGGAGTACCTGGATACTCATCCATTCCGCACCTTTGATCTCTCTACTCAAATCATCCGACCCCTCTCAAACCCGCTATACCCAGCATCTTCGCTCGTAGTTCTACATGGTAATCTGGCTCCCCAGGGCGCCATACTTAAAGCCTCCGCTTCCAAGGACCGCCGTTTACTCCAACATCGAGGTCCAGCAGTCACGTTCGCCAACTCCGCAGACCTCGCTTTACGGATCGATGATCCTGATCTGAATGTTACCGCGGACTCCGTCCTCGTGCTCAAAGGTATCGGTCCAATCGGGAACCCTGGGATGCCTGAAGCAGGCCTGATACCAATACCGCGAAAACTAGCGGAGAAGGGAGTAGGAGATATGTTGAGGATTAGTGATGGAAGGATGAGTGGGACGGCAGGCGGGACAGTAGTGTTACACGTTAGCCCTGAGAGTGTGATTGAGGGGAGTGTATTAGGGATTGTCCAAGATGGGGATTGGATTACTGTGGATTTGGAGAAGAGAAATATTGAAGTGGAGATTGGAGAGGAGGAAATTTCTAGGAGAGTGGCTGAGAAGAAGAGTAGTGAGGAGAAGGAGAATGGAAAGAGTGAGAAGGGGCCCAGGAGGGGTGAGAGGGGGTATAGAGGGTTGTATAAGAAGCGTGTTAATCAGGCGCATGAGGGGGCGGACTTTGATTTCTTGACTGCCGGTGGACCTATTGAGGGATAACTATAGATGTGTTTCAACAAGCAGTTCTTCTTTCAGATGCTAACCCGCATTAGATATGAAGTAGAGCATCGGTGTGATCTCGATTCCCTTAAGTCAAAATGTACAATGATACTTCTAAACGCATACCCGAAAAGGCTTCTCATTGGATACATCCAACCCAACAAGGCAAACAACCCTTCCTGAACAAGGAAACCGGGATCCAGCAAGCTGTAATCACTAATGTGTATCATGCATGCATTTCAACCAATCACAAGCCCGAAAAGTGGTATTCCTCACGACCACCCAACCTCACGAAACACATAAATTCAACACTTTCAATCAACCCTCTATAATATTTTTCTCCCATTCCTAATCACCTCAACCATTTTTACACGCCACTCATCTTATAATTTATCTTCCACCATGCCCGCAATCCCAAACCATCCCTCTCCCATCCTCTCCCGACTAAACCACCAGCTGCACGATATCGAAAAATGCATTATTGGATGGAGCATATTTCTTCTACTCACTTCCCCAGTCATATTCACCCTCACGCACCCCCTCCTCATCCTAAACCTAATCATACAATATTTCAAATATCTCTTCTTCCTCTGCACTTCCATCACGATCCTAATAACCACCCTCCAACTCCTAAGATCCTGTGTAGGGTTAGGTGATGGTATTATACTCTCTTTCCTGAAAGCAGTGATCCAGATTTGGAGGATTTTGTGGGCGTTTTTCGGGACGCCTTTTGGTAAGTCTCTTCCATATCATCTCCTCAATATCTCTGGCATGGAAATGAAAGTTTCTAATTCAAAGCAAAAGATTCATCAAGACCATTCATCCAGCGCCTAGAGAACCTACGTAAATACCTAGATGAAAGAGAATTCTACCTCGACATCAAACGAAAAGGACGACAGCTCCAATCCGCCAATCCTCAGGACTTCGAATACGAACCTAATCCGTACATCTTTGCGCATCTGCGCCGCTATCCAGGTGAAGGAATCGTACAAGAGGAAGAGGAAGAATGTAAGGATGATCGTATCGAATGTTCTGGGTTTGAGATTCCGGTTCAGGATGATGAGGATATTCGGGGGGATGGTGCACGGGTCGTGAATGATTCCCTCAAACAAATCAACTATCGAGCCATTCTCCCTGCACAATCCCAATCTTCCAATCCCGCCAAAATGCTCCCGGGAAATGGACCGTCAACTACAGTGATCAATCTATCTTCATACCATTGTCCTACATGTCCACAGACCTTCAAAAAGGCGTATGAGAGGAAGTATGCCCCCGTTCCCCTCTGACCCTCCTATCCTTCAATCCCCATCACCTTATCAGAACCATCTAACACCCCCTCCTGCAGTAAACACATCACCCAAAAACACAACCGACGTTTCTCTTGTCCTGCGGATGGCTGTGAGAAAACCTTCGGCTTAAATTCGAATTTGGATAGGCATGTTAGGAGTTATCATGGTAGTGGGGAGGAGGAGGGGTTTACGTGTTCGAATCAGTGGTGTAGAGCTCCTGGAAGGGTTTTTAGAAGGAGGGATAATTTTGAGAGACATGTTCGGGGGTGTGTGGAGTGACATTGATTGGGGAGATTGGAGTGATTGGGAAGGGAGTGTGAAGGTTGAGGTAATGGTTGGTTGGTAGTAGGTGGGTGTGGTAAGCGGTGAACGTATTATGGTAGGACGGAATAGCTTGGAAATTGAGGGATGTTCGAGACGGAGAGTTGGGGGCGACGTAGAGGGAATGGAAAAGCTTTTTGGTTACATTGCCTTGGTTCTTTTGGTTCTTGCTTTATGGTTTCATGGGTTTATAGATATTTTGGTGTGCGGGATGTGAACTTTAGGATTTGATTCCAGAGCAAAGTTCTTAGAATGTATTTATTGAGGAAGTGGAGTTTGAATTGAATGTTCATGGCAAGCTTTCCTGGGCTTTTACGGTACATTATCATGATTGACCGCTTTCTAATCCTTGGATTTCAAGGACAGATGCTCAGTGAAATGCGACATTGTTGAATTGTGAAACGGATGACTTGGAGAAGGTGAGTTGGGTTATTTTCCAAGTGATTTATGGGTTTGATAGAATAGGATGATAATATTGTGATAGCTACGTACTCATATATGTATTCCTATTATTATCCCTGGTCCCATTTAGACTTAGCGCCATTCTCAACATCTCTACACCTGGCAGGCAGCCGCGACAAGGCTGAGATGGAACAACTATCAACATTCAACATCGTTCACATATACTCATGCTATCGTTTTGTCTATTCATAACGTTCCATGTCTCGCTGATGACACGCATAATTACGATATCTCGACACGATGAAGAGACAACGTCCTCAAGCGAAAGATTTCAGCATCGGCTGGATCTGCGCGCTTCCGATTGAGCTCCGCGCCGCAAGAAGCATGCTCGAGGAAGAATACGATGATACGGGCTACCCTTCCAGATACACCCTCGGCCATATCAGTGATCACTATATTGTCATTGGAACACTGCCTGCTGGATACATGGGGACTAGCATAGAAGCCAAGAACATCAAGCAAGAAATTCTCAATCGATCATCCGGAATCTTTCTCTGGGTTGTACCCGTCATAAAATTGCTCAAAGAGGATTTTGACCATGGCCACATCCACAAGGTCAAAGAAAGGCTTAATACAATCCCAGATAAGCTAGAAGAGCTCTTTCGAGATATTCTAACAAGGGACACAAAGAACATGGATGAATTAGTACTCTGCCTTCAGATTATCATGTATGCCAAGCGGCCTTTAAATCTCGAAGAGCTGTACTGGGCCATTATGGCTAGAACTAACCCAGAGTTTTTGGCTGCCTGGGACCCGGACGAGATTACGCCACACGACATAGAAAAATACATTCTCAGCACGTGATCACACGTGATACCTGTTCACGTTGTCAGTGATTGATACCCGTCCCGTTTGAACTACAATGATACGAATCATGTCTTCTTCCAATCATCATCAAAATATGGATAGATTGGTTGATGGATAGTAAAGGGGAGATATATATGGTTGAATATTGCAACCAAGTAATCTTAAGAGAATCCAAGTCCTGGATTTAACATCAACTTCATCGATCCATAATGTATCTCTATCAAGGAAACATGATACCCCCATGTATACAAAACCAGTAATCCCACCAATCCTATCCCACAGACCCACATATATATATCACTCCCCATCATCCCTCCCAAAAAAAGCCTCTCAACTCAAACCCTCCCCAAAACCCACAACTCCCCTTCCCCAGCACTATCACTAGTAACATAAAGCCTCCCCCTAGAATTCCTCGCCACCCCCACAGGCCTAAAACAATCCAACATGGTACACTTCTCCGTCTCCTTATTCCACCAAACATCCTGCAGTCCCTGCATACTACTAACCCTACTCTTAGGCGCCCACGCCCCATCACTCCCCTGCTCAAAAGCAATCAAACCAACCTTATACCCTGTCGGTACCGCTCTATCCGAACTTCCATGAAACGTGACATAAAGCTCCGAGCCATCAACACTAAACTCCGCATCCAAAGGTACCGAATGTGCTTGCATTGTTAACCTCGGGGGCGTGGATTTGCTCGCGCAGAGGGAATCCGGGAATGTGGTGTTGGGTTCTAGCACGAATTGATCACCGGTTTGGAAGCTGTGGTCTGGGATCCCGGTCGGTGACCAGACGGTGTGACAGGTTGGGTAGCCGTACCAGTTTGTGTTTGGTTTGCTGGGGTCTCCGAGGTAGTTTAGTTCTTCCGCCGGGTTGTCGGCGTGGATGTCGGTTGTGTTGCCTGTGGTTGTGCGGTGGGCTTCGTCGGAGCCGTTTTCGACACCCCAGAGCCTGGCTGGTGTCAGTGAGGTAAAACGAGAGATTGGAAGTAGGAAGAGAATAGAAGAAGAAAGGAGAAAGGGGATATGGTAGTGATCTTACATTCCGTTCGGGTCGATTGCTAATCCGACTTCATTCCGTAGGCCATATCCCATTTGATACCCCCCAGTGACGTAGTTATACCCACCACTTGGTACAGCGCTAAGATCAAAAACCTTGACGACTGCGCGGGCGGTTTTGATGTCTCCGGCTGCATAATCCATGTTCTCATTCGAGCCGTGAGACACTACTAGAAGATTCGGATTCTTGGGCGGGATGACAAGCGTGCGAGTCGTATGTCCACCAGCAAACATCCCGATAACCAGATCCTTGGGCGTATCGGAGACAGCCATAGTAGCAGCATCATAACTCCAGCTCCAGACCTTAGTCATTGAGCTTGCGTAAAGAGTTTTCCCGTCCGGACTAAGAGCTATACCGTGATTGAGGTTTTGTTGGGAAATGAGCGTTTTACTTGATGTGATACAGCCTGATGCATCAGCCTTATATCCCACGATCCCTTTCCCATTTTCCACGACCAAGACATTGTTATTGGAATCCACTATCACTCCCCGAGGATTCGTCAATTGCGCCGCCACCTTCACAGCCCGCCACCCCGGCGCCGTGGTACTAGAAAACTTCGTCGCAGGCACACCCGCACACGCCGTCGGCAAAGTCGTCGAAACAGGCGTAGAACTGGTACTACTAGGCGGAGGAACCGGAGGCGACGAAGAAGATGGCACAGGGGAACTACTCGTCGGAGGAGCGTCTGGGATTGTATTCGCCGAGACCCATTTATCGAATTGGGCGCTCTTTGCTCCGGAGAGATCTAACGTCCAATGGCCGGTAGAATCGTGGTGGTAGAATGCTGAACCGTTGTTTCCAGGTTCTGCGACGTTCTGCGTGGAGTATGCGTGGGCGAGAGCAGCGGAGGGGTTGTTGGGGTCGAGGGATACGGTCGCGCCTTCGACGTCGGACCATTGACTGCAGCCTTTGCAGCGTACGGTTAGGGTCCAGTGTGTGCTGTTAATGCCGGTGCCGCGGAGGTAGGTGTACTGAGCTTTATCATATGCATTTGGGAGGATTAGGCCGCTGGTTGGGGGGTTAGGGTTCAATGATTAGGATGGTTTGGGGGAGTAGCTGGAGAACTCACTATGCGTATCGTGAAGAGTATATGGCGTTATTGCCATTGGGCCATCCGACGGTTAGAGGGACGTAGGACATTTGTCCTCCCCATGAAAATCCAACCCATTTGTATGTAATTGGGGATACGATCTGGAGGATTGTGTCGAAGGGTGCGGCTTTGACATCGGGAATCGCGATGTTAAACGTGATGTTATTGCTCGCTTTATAAGACTGATAGCATATCGAAGTTAAGGGGTCGCAAAAGCGGCTATTCTTTCCTTGCGCGAATGCTATAACCCATTAGTCAATTGAAGTATCGATATTTTAGTGAAGCCATACCACCGGCAGCAAACCCAACCAAACCAGCAAGTGTCCTGAGGGCATGCATATCGAACCCAAGCAAAAAAAGCTAAGAAAGTCAAGAAGGAACCCCAAGGCACTTAAGAACCGCATTGTGGTAGAAAGGAAACCACCTAGCGTAAATATAGAAGCTGCCTAAATGTTTAATTTGGGACGTGTTAGTGACCGTTTGATAAGATAATATAGAATATCACCGTATGACATGTTCAGGATGATCCTGGTGACCATTCGGTGATAATGCAGAGTGTATTATTGCAATTGAGCCGAAAGTGCTATTGAGAGCTACGCCGTCGAGAATGATGTCCTCGCGTTTGGATCCTGCATGTCCCATCTCATGCACGCCCAGGCTTGTACGTACCCTACGCATTTTGACGGAGGGTGTGGAATACAGGTACGAACGTCTCCGAATCTACGGGTACAGCTGTAACCTTCCAGAAGCCGGCTGGGAACAAAGGTAACGGCGGTAGTTGCACAAACAGGTGTTAAAAAAGACGCGCGTGGTAGCAGGGAATCAGTTGGCTTCATTTCCAATCTCATGAATATCATTATATACAAGCAAGCCGTAGAGCCAATCACATTCCTCGTAATTGATCAGGATTGAAATCAATTTAATTGGAAGCAGAGCACAACATGAAGTTGTTTGGGGCTGATTGTGCGGTAGGTGGGGAAATCCGAATCTATTTAACCTGGGAAACGAACATGCGGGGAAGAACTGGAGTTTGTGTGGATTTAGCCACTTATGCATTTGTGATACCGTCCACTCGGAGTCGCTCTCTTGAGCTTGACTCCGGGTCGGTAATAAATGAATATTCCGATGGAACATGCACGCATATCACAAACATGTCACTCCTTCATATACATACACGAATTCGTCTTTACGTGTGACCACATGACGTTGATATGGAGTGCATGAGGCACGGTAGCGTATTTGAATGGTAGATACGCTCAAAAGGAAGATAATCTAGGGACTGTGGCTGAATGGGATCTACATGGAGTAGATTGGATCGAAGGTCATCGAAGGATGTTGGAATGCAGGTCCCAGGAGAGTCCGTGGAGGTGAAATATTTTCAGAATGGATGTGTGACCATTCCAGTGACCAATGACCGTCGCATAGAATATTAGTCAATGCGTGGTAATGATTGGTAGTGGGTCCAGGAGCTCAGAGGGAGAACATGATTTAGAGCGATTTCATGATGCTGAAAGAAACCTCTCCAAAGTCTTAAAACATATCTATTACATTATCATAAACCATCATATACATCCCACCAACCCATCAACCCCAAAACACTATATACAAGAAGAACCTCACCCCCCACCGGCACCTATTTACAAAGCGCCGGCGTCCCCTTAATAGGTGTACAAAGCCCCGTCCACAACCCATGCACTGAATTCGTACTAGCCGACCTAGTCCCCTTATTAACCGTCGCCAACTTCGCCTTAATCTGGCTGTTAGAATTACAAAACGTGCCCGCGCCCTTACAAGCCTGATTCCCATCACGAGACTGGCAAGGCGGGAGACACAAGCTCTTGGTGACAGTGTTACCAGTCCCGCAGGTCAGGGCGACGGGTGTGCAGATGGATTGGCCGTCCGGACAACTCCCGCTGCATTGGACGATGTTGGGGTTTCGTGTTGGAGGGGCTCGGTCGTCGTTTAGACCGCCCGTCATGTTGAAGTTGAAGTCGACATAGTCGGTGGTGGAGGGGTCGAGGGAGGGAATGTCGAGTTTGAGGGGTTCGGGCGCGGGTTTCGTGGTCGTGTTGCCGTGTTCGGCATACCCGGTGGAGTCTTCGACGCAGAGGGATGAGTCGTCGAAGCTGGCGCGGACGGCGTCGCGCCAGAGGAGTGACATGTTGTAGATGTTGGCCATGGTGTAGAAGATTCGGCAGTCGGCAGCGAGGTATTTGAATTGGAGGGGGATGGTTTCATTGGCGCGAATTTGGTCTCGTAGGTTGAAGCCTACGTAGGTGGTGAAGATACCGGAGTCTCGATCCTGTGGGAGGGTCGTGTTCGTTGTGGCGTTTATCTGCTGGATGATCTCGATATCATAGTCGAGGTTGTCGGCGGAGTAGACGAGGGCGCCGCGGTTTCCTCCGACGGCTTGCATGGGTCCAGTGGATGGGCGGCCG